>JBAMHZ010111548.1:0-16169 GCA_037177395.1 Alpinia galanga | reverse complement strand
CTATATGAGGAATGTTACCTTATATGATTCATTCGTAAGTATCTTAGTTATTATCTATCACTTATGCATTATGTTTTAATCGAATAAAATTATTATGTATTTCTCTTTATCACATATAGTTATACAAGCAAGCGTGGCACAAATTATTAAATTCATATACATAATAAAAAAAGATATTTATGTAATAAAACGATCAGAAAAGAATGTAAAATGTTAATCGCCAGCGTAGCAATCAACGCACGTGGAAAAAATTTTATTTGATAAAGAATATTATTTATGCAATATTAATTTTTTTTCATTAGTCATAGAATATATTTCTTTAAAAAAAATAATCCATGAAACATTAGAAATCAATTTTTAGTATATCATACAATAAGTTTGATATCCATATAATTTCATATTCTTTAAATAAATTAAATGTAACGGAAAGTCTACACTTTTTTTAAGCTTATAACATAATAAGTTCCAATGTCATGTCGTTCATTTATTTACAGGCGAACAGTGATCCAACGACAAACGTTCATTATCTCTCTAAACCGGAAATCATATTTAATCATGGCTGATTTAGCACGATACGAACGATCCGGAAATCATGAGAGGTGCGCAGGACATTCGATCCGCGATGTGTCTCGCAGAACTTCGAGGTTCAAATATTTTATTCCATATATAATGCGCTATAATATTCCCAAATAAACCGGAACTGCAATTTGAATGGACCGGTCCATTTCGAGACTAAATTAATTAATTAAAGAAAAAATTTGTGAGTGGTCAAACAATTACCAGAAGTAGTCGAGCTGTCAATTTAGATTAAGTTTATTGGATTGATCCACTCTATTAAATAATTTAAGATGATTGAATTAAAATTTATCAATCTAAATTTATTGCGGGCCTAAAAAGATCAATCCACATGAGTTACAGATTAAGACAAGTCAATCCACGGTGGGTTTGGGTTGGCCCGCGGATTGAAAAAAATTAAAAATTATTTTTTTTAAGTGAGACATAATAATGCAACATGTTAAGTTTAAAACAGAGTCATTCTATTTTTTTATACTTAAAAAAAGGGTATACAATTTTTTATTACAATGGTCAATAAAAATGAATGTACGGAAAAATAAAATCTCTAAATGCTTCTTATATTTCTTGAATCCAACTGCAGAAAGTAAAACGAGATTGATAAAAAAGAGAAATTGAGAAAAAATTTATTATTAGAAAGTAACTAATCAGAGATTTAAAAAAAATAAAATAAAATACTAAACATACAACACACCCTATATTACAAGAAAAGTAGATAGAATATTAGGATGACTTTTATATGCACTATAAAAGGATCAAATAGTTATAAATCAAATTTGATATATATAGTAAAATTATATTTCATGAGTCAGCCCGTCTAATTTATAATCCGCTTTAAGTTAGAGTAAATTGAAAATTTTTTTAATCCCTGAAATGATGAACCAATCTACTTCTACCCATTAAATATTGAATTCACAGTGAATTAGTTCATCGACCGCGGTCGGTTCGTTTGACAGCTCCAGGCAGGGAGCTGAGAGCCGATCTGCGGCTTGAAACTATGATTGCGCATCGGGAGTTCGCGAGAGGGGGCGGACTGCGGAGGCGGAACCATGAAGGTTATCGACGAGATCCGATCGAGGGGCCGCATGCGGCGATCGGAGGACGGTGTTCTCCTTCGAGTTCTTCCCGCCCAAGACTGAGGAGGGCGTGGAGAACCTATTCGACCGCATAGTCGCCCACAACCCTTCCTTCTGCGACATCACCTAGGGCTCCGGCGGATCCGCCGCCGACCTCACCCTCGACGTAGCCAGCGAGATGCAGCAGACGGTAGGCCTTTTCTGTTCGCCCATATGCCGCTGCCATCTTTCTTGCTTTTTTAGATTTGCACGCTGCGATTGTGATTTAACGAGCCATGTTGATGATTAGGAGTTTCCAGACGAAATCATTGTCAGAAGAATTTGATGGTTAAGAGTTAGACTTGCACAGTGATTGCGCTCCTGTTGATTAATTCTTGTATGCAGTTCTGCGTAGAAACCATGATGCACTGGACTTGTACCAATATGCCATTTGAGAAGATTGACCATGCTCTGGAGTCTGGATACCATCAAAGCCAATGGATCCAGAACGTCCTGGTCACCTTGTAACTGCGTGATCTTTGTATATTTCCATATATCGGAGCAATGCATTAGTTATCATCAGATTGGCTTGTTTAAATTCTT
This sequence comes from Alpinia galanga, assembly GCA_037177395.1. Lineage (NCBI taxonomy): Eukaryota > Viridiplantae > Streptophyta > Magnoliopsida > Zingiberales > Zingiberaceae > Alpinia > Alpinia galanga. The sequence continues at coordinate 13,938 of JBAMHZ010111548.1, read as the reverse complement.
TATTCAATCTTTCAGGCATTTTCACTATGCTTCTTTTGCTTCCAGTACCTTGTGAGTAATTTTAACTAACTATCAACTTGTTTTTGCTATTAACAATTTAAAAAAAGGATGCAATATATGTCGTCGACGTCAAAAAATTAAGATGCACAATGCTCAATGTGGATTCAATTATAATTGTCATTTTTATATGGTTGATAGCCATTTGTATGGTAAGGCTTGAATAGCTTTTAAATCTATACTTTTTGACATTGACTATTCCGAATATGATTCATGCTTTATTGCTTTTACTCAGGAATTATAGCAATTTGACTTTCAAATAGATTTGTCAATTTGTGAAGATCAAATCTTAGCTGTGACGGCTGTTTACTTGGAAGAATAGGAGGAGAAAAAAATAAAGGAAGTTTGGAGGAAAAAAGTTTATTGGGATATTTGCTCGGTTTGTAAATCATATAAATAAAAAAAAACATTGATTGATGTGATAATTAGCATTTCCTTGGGCGAAATAATTAGTATTTTTCTCGAGCCATGTTTACTTGAAACGGACAACAGAGCTCCCTCTTGGTCGATTGCGAACCCAAGCATCATCCAGTTTCCATCCACAACCCTGCCTTTCTCTTCGGTGGCATCGATCATCATCGTTGCTGCTGTTTCACGGTGGTTTGGCCGCAGCAACGCTCACTTCACGAACCAGCAAGTTCCACCTTTCTTTGCCGAGTTCATACGGACAGGGATCAATGTTTGCCTTGCAGGGGTGTGATTCATTTAAGGCCTCTTATTTTCTTGTTGATGTGGTTTCCGAGTGGAGATGCCCATGGCCTTCTCGGTTAGGTTAGAGAAGCTCTGTTTCCGAATAACAAATGGATTAGTTTCAAATTCCTTATGGAGTAAAAATGACGCACGAACTGAGGGAAATGCTGATCGCTCAGTGTATCAAATTTTTTTTTAAAATTGATATCAGATATTCAAATTTTGATGGTCTAATTATGATGATTTAATTTTACAGAAACATTTCCCGTAAAAAAAGCATAGCTCGTAAGCTACAGTATACCACCTGTGAGAGAAGAGAACAGCAAACAAGAAAATAGTTTAATTAATTAAAAGGGCAGAATATTAAATAAAATTTTAATTTTTATTGGCAGGGGCCGCGCACGCGCGTACCCCCTCTATCACAAATTATGACGTCCACTCTCCCTCTTGGGGAGATGGTAAACCAACGCCCCTCCTAAGTGCAATGGAGGCCGTTGATTTAGGCCACGAGCCTTCCTGATCGCCCGTCGACCCCGTCCAGGTAAGTATGATTCAACGTCGCACACGGCTCCTTTCTTATACACGCCTGCCTGCTCTCTCCTTATTTCACTGCGCAATGTGGGACTAAAACCCGTCCATATGACTGATCCCTCCCTTCTCCTGTCAAGCGGAAAACAAAGCTCCCTCTAGATCGGTTGCGAACCGGAGCAGAATCGAGCTTCGAATTTCAACTCTTCCTTCCTTCTCGCTAACTTTGATCATCATCGCGTTTGTTTCATGGTGGTTCGGATGCAGCGATGTGCTCACTTCAAGCCGACATGTATTCCCCCTACCCCTCTTTTATCTCCATGATTTTGAGAAGGATGCTTTGGTTTCCTTTCATGAACCACTTGTAAAGTTTCTTTCTGGAAATTCCAACGGTAATTTGGTATGTTCTGTTGATTGCATGGATGTTAAATGGATCTCGCGGGTAACTTTTTTGATGATATGTTGCTGAGGCATGCGAGTCCTACTTTCTGTATAACAAGTTAGCATTTTATCACTTTATTAACCAATTAAATGCTAACAGGAGTTTTAAGGTGGAAAATTGGTGAAGTCCTTGTGTAGTAGCACATCTGTTGCATAGATTACTGGTAAGAAACCTGTTACAGAACAAGAAGCATACTGATATCTTGATATATTATGATTATAAAAAAGAGTCCTTTTCCTTCAGCTGAGGACTGAGTCAACCAGTTTCTAGCCTCTAGTGAAGAAATGACTAGTATATATATGGCTGTTGGATTAGGGATAGAAAGGAAGGTTGTTCAATCCTTGATAAACTCAAGCATACTATCAAATTTCGAAAGGAAAAAAAAAGTACAGTTTACCCTAGCTTATCTCATGTGGTTCTGCTATTTTTTGTCTCCCTCTATATGCATCTTTATATTCACTCTTATTAGAGTGCCAACTCTGTGCTAGGTCTGAATGCCATTATATTCACTCTTTTAGCTGTCAATTTTGAATAAGACTTCTTTCTTTCTGCTGGAATTGTCTCTTATATTTGACCCTATGGATAGCAAGTTCATCGCGTTGTTCTAGGACAATGGTGTCCAGTCAACTAAGAGAAAGCTGTTACAACTCCGCGATGTGGAACTAAATCTCTTCATTTTCTTTGCCTTTCTCCCTGGAAGCAGACCAAAGAACTCCCTCTTGGCCTCTTGTGTCTCGGAACAAGAACAAATTTTCATTATCGATCCATGGCGGTGTGACTGCTGCTGTGTGTTTATTTATGCACAAGTACTCTTGCTCTTCTATATCAAATACCAAAGGATGAGTCGTTGTCACATAGATGTTTGCCAGTTTGTTTCTTAATGTAGATGCCCACGGCTTGAGGCCTTAAGGGATGGACGAACTTCTGGTTTTCTTTCTAGTAAAGAATGCACTATGACTGTTTGGTACAGGGTAATACAATTGAACTTGTACTAATTCAGATTGTTATGTAATTTTAATTACATTAATATGTTTGGCGGGTGATTGACATCAGCGGCCGACTGTCGTCTATAGCCACTGCTCTTCGTTGGCCACAGTTGCCCGCTGTCAGCCGTTGCCCGTTGCTCGCCGCCATCGGCCATTGCCTGCTGCCCGCTGCCTTCGATCGTCGCCCACTGCCCGGCGCCGCCCATTGCTCACTGCTCATTGCCGTCCGCTGGCCATCGCCGCTCGCCATTGGCCATCGCAGTCCACCGCCACTGTCGGTCATCCATTGACCGTCGGTGGTAGCAAGCAGCTAGCTGGTGGCCTCAATTGGTGGTCCTTGGTCATAAACTGTCAATGTTAATCGTCGAGTTGACTTCATATTGTACTTAGATTACGTAAATTTTATACCATAATATAAATTATAAGATTTATTTATATTGTGTAATCAAGATTTTATTATATGAATTATATCAAATAAAATAATCTATCTTATTTTAATCTTTATTATATTATAAGACAGATTAGCCCGTATCAAACGCAGCTTCTCCCTCTTCCTTTTTCGCCTAGTCAAATGTGAGGGAAAAAGCCAGATTATGAGATCTAGCCTTACTGCCCTAATTAATCAAGGAAGGTATGAATTACTCAGCCAAATTCAGTTTATCAGATTTGTTGACAGATTAGTTTTTTATTATTGACATTTTAAAAATGTTCGCTCAGGATACATACCTCTAATCAGGTAGTATTTAGGTTACAAAAACATTAAACAATCAAATTTTAATTTGAAAATATCTTATCAACCATTTTTACAACTGCATGGTCTCGTGGTTCCAGTAAGTTTTTAAACGGGAATGAGCTGTGATAGAACTGAGAACAAAGGCGAAGGGCTAGCAATGAAGAATCTCGTGGGAATCGATATTGCAACTAAAATCCAAAATCGCAATTCAAGTTGCCTCGTGCTTCAACAGATGAACTTGATCGATCTTTTTATTAATCTTATAACCATTTACTGGGATCTAGACATAATTTCTAACTAAGAAATATTCGAACGCAAACTTAAAACACGTCTTAATTTGTACCTTTCATTCTATTTAATTTAATTAGTCTTCATGGATGAGTATTGTCGATTATAAATTGGTCGAATGAACAATTATATCACTAAAATGTTAAATTAAGTAGGCATGCAATTGTAAAAGGAAAAAGAAACAAATTGAACCAATTCTAACGGTGTAGGAAATGATTCGACCGGATACAAAGTGGAGATGAAGGTAATAACACAATTGGAGTCTCTCAGTGAGCTACTGCTTCCAAAATAAAATAATAATAAAAATCCAATACAATAAAATAAGATGAGTTAGTGTGCCATCTCGGCGTTGTGGGATTAAACTCGCAAAAGTCCAAGGTTCCATGGCATCCCCTTTTTTGTTTGAGGTCTTGCATGTGAAGCCAGTGAAGGAATCTATCAACTCAAGCACACGGAAAGGCTTGTCGACTTGAAGCCACGCACAGATTGCGTAGAGCTGGAGAATAAAATAAAGTGAAACACGTTCATCTAGAGACGGCAAAAGGCCAAAGGATCTCCAATTACATCAATCAAACTAGCGGAAGTTTACTATTCCAAAATTCTAACATAGCTAAATCAAAATTCTGGGAAAAAAAAACAAACTTTTAAGAAACTGGATCTACAACAGTTCAACAAAATGATTTAAGCTAATAGGGCTTGATGAAACGACAGTTTAATGTGCTAATTATACAAGTTAAAGCCCCTACTCTCTAGTAGTAGGAGTGTTGCATTAGTTTATCTGTAGCCATCACAAAATCTTGTTTCTCAAATGGATAAGTCATAAGGCTTGATTCCGGCTCACGCACCCTCCATTTTGGATCCTGCCCATCAGCATTATCTGGGTTGTACAACTCCTTTACCACGAGCTACTTTACCTGCCATAAGAAAAAGTATTTTTAGAAGCCAAAGAAGAGAATTTTCAGCCAATATGAAATGCGAAAACACCTCTGCCTGGTTACCATTCCATAAACCAAGAGTCAATACATAAAAAACTCTAGCTATCTACTTTTGTGAACAAGTAGGTTGGTTGCAAAAGCACATTCATTCCGAAATGAATTCATTGGTACTTTCTTTGAAGTATTAGATGATCCAATTTATTGCTTAATTTGGGAGCAATAGAATATTTTCTTTACTGTTGTTGCCTACTTGCATCGACACAGCAGCAAGTTCATTAAACCATGAACACAGTGGTTGGATTCAAAGTTTCATGCTTTTAGTCTTTCGGCTGATTAGAATACTACTGGAATCTCATTCCTAATGGTATTATCTTCATCTACAGTTCAAAGAAGAAAACTCTGTCCTCTCATCACAAAATCCAAATCATACACAACTTCTACCATTATATTCATAATCCTGAAGAGTAGGTGCTCTATAAATACATTATGCCACGATGAAGGCAACCTCATGAGAAGTGTTCTTAGCACCCTTCCTTTTAATCCAATTGCAGAGAGAATGTCCATGATTCATCCAAGACTGAGCAGGAACAATGATGAAGAGCTTATTACAATAGCAAGCCATCCGTCAGTATGGACAGTATGGAACAAGTCGAGCATGGGTTTTCAAGGAACAGATGGGTTCACAATTTATGATAGCAAGGGAAGATTAGCTTTTCGAGTTGACAATTACTCTAGAAAGCACAAATGTTTTGCAGGAGAGCTTTTGCTCATGAACGGGGATGGAAAACCAATCATGGTTCTGAGGCCACAGGTATACCATGAAAGTTGTTTTAGTTTGCCACTTTTCAATAGCCATAATATGCTAAGACAAAAGAAAACTACTAACGATGAAAAAAGCAAAGTTCAAAATCTACAGATTGAGAGACGTGCAGTTAAAATTTCACACTGGATTTCAATGATCAGATAGAACAAAACATTCTAGAATTTTTATCCCGATTTAATAAGCATATATATGATATTGATTGACGGTAAACTTCCTTGCAGAAACTTTTTAATGTTCTCAGAAAATACAGTCATGCTTGAAGAAAGTAGCACTGATGGCCTATCTTTTAGGATGATATGCTAGAATGCATCAAATAATTTTTCCTTAAAAACTTTTACCTATAAGTACCAAAGTTAAAGGTCATCTGACTTACCCATATCAACATAGCATTATACATATAAATATCCCCAAAAATTAGTTTAACCTATATAGGAAATAGAAATCACACAAGCAAGCTTTAATGGAAAAACAGTTGGCAACTAAGAAAAAAAAATGACTCTATTAAGCAAGACTTTGTTGACGATACTAACTTAGATGAGCCTATAAAATGTAAAATGGTCTATAGAACAATGATTGTGACTTTCTTACATGTTGAACAAATTGCCTCAACACAATTTATAACCATGCCTGTTGCATAATGACAGATCTTGAGCATGCACGACAGGTGGAGGGGATTCAAAGACGAGGATGGTATGGACACAAGCTGTAAAACCGAAGTATTTTCTATGAGAAGGCACTCGATTATTCAGAGAGCTGACAAAGCAGAGGTGTTCATGGACAGTCCTAACAACCATTCATCTGCACCAAACTTCAGAACTGAAGGATGCTTCAAAACAAGAAATTGCAAGATCCTAGACAGCAAGGGTGACGAGGTGGCACATATAAGCCACAAACAGGTTAACGATTCAATCACTTTGGGCGATGAAGTTTTCAGCTTGATCATTCAACCATCTATGGATACTGATCTTATAATGGCTTTTTTGGTTATCATGGACCGCATATGCTAGAACTTTTCACTCATTTAAGTCTAACTTGGTTCATGACTAGATGTGATAGAGAAATGTAATATACCACATAGATTAATGATGGTTAGGGTAGACAAAAGTGTAGTAAGTGAGTTGTTGTAGAAATTATTAAAAGCATCTTCTATATAATTATGATGTGATACTATTTTTAAAAGGCTGTGTTGATAGAATTTAGAAGAACTCAACTACGTGAAAGTTTATGATGTTGTGTAATTTGTTATTTGTAAGGTCAAGTATCATTTTCAGTTTTCCTTTTGGAAAGAACACTTTGCTCAATACTGTAGAAACATGAACTCAGAGGAACCAGTTGAAAGGGGACCTTGTATATCGGATGGAATGTCGATTAAGAAGATGGGAAGTGGATAACTGAAGAACAAAAATAAAGGGCATTACTAGTATTAATACCAGTACCATGCTGATTGAAATTTGACTATTAGCATTAAAAAGTAGCAATATTAATTTATTATTTTCATCATGAATTAAAGCAATCATTGGTTTTTTAAACATAACACTTGTTATTATTTGCCGATGTGGGTAAAAAAAAGAGAGTACTTTTTCAGCATACTCATATGAGCTTTCTACACCATATATTTAACTTTTTCGACATCATTTCAATCAGCATAATTCCACCAAAATAATAAAATAAGAGGTAAACCAAAATCTCAAGTTATTAACACAACTTTTTGATTATCTAAAAGAACGCCATCAAACTGTAGAACTCAGATAGTGTTCTGCTCCTACAAATTAATTAAATATAAACAAAAGAAAGATTATCCAACAGAAATAACTTAAGCTTACATATTTAAGTTTGTATGATTAAAGGAAGTATTTAGTAAAAATTTCAGGTTTCATATCTCCAGCTTACATTCTTAATGCAGTGGAGAAGTGTAAATAAAAGGAAGTACTCCAGTTATGTGCCCCATCAGAAGAAATCTCTTTAGCATATTTCATACATCAACCAGGTACAACTGCTATATGTATAATCAAAATCATAATTCAGTGATGAAGCAACAGAAATAGTCCTGTAATCAAATGAGCATCAATTCTTTTGATGCTAATATTAGCACCCAAGGACGAAAAATCCCAAAGGACTAGTTGGACACTTTGTAGCGGTTAATGAATCTTCCAAGCTATGATATGGGCTAATGCATCACTATTTATGCAACAATTGCTTTCAGTCTATATAGATCCACAAGAACTTGTATAAGACTGTAAATCAGAATTCGTCTTAGACATTGGAACTGTATGCTGATTTATAATCTTATAAAAGTTCCAGTGGGCATGTACGGACAGAAAACACTGATGACTGGTTGCTTAATAAATGATGATTGAGCCCAGCGCTTGCATAGATCTGCTAACTGCTGCCAAGTGTGCAACTGGTCCTTTTTCAGTATTTTCTAGCAACATTTTCAAGAAATTTTGCCATCTTCCCAGCTTCACTTTGTCAGTTTGCAATGAATAATAAGCACAAGTACATGCAAAGTCTTCAAGAAAGCCAATGCGATATAACTATGCTGATTGTCTATTGAACATTTAAATAGCCAATGTAAAGTTTCTTATAACAGCCAGTTGAAACCTTCATAGCATAGGCTTGCTAGTCGAGCATCAAAAAGTTTATTTTAACTATTTTCCTAATTTAGTACATGGAGAAGTTTCAAGCACCACAGTTGAAACCCATCTTTAGAGGTAATGTTTAAGATTTGTTCTAACAATTCTTCTTTCATAATGAAATACAATAACTCCTCTTCAATTGTTTTTACATACAGCATGGTAGCATAATGTTTTCTTCTTGTTGCACAATCTTATTATCTTTTTTTTTTTTGGCACAAATAAAATGAAACAAAAAATTATTGGTAACAAAGACAAATTTAATACCATAACAAATTGACAAGCATTGCATGATACACAGGAAAATAATAAACAAACACATCTCTGAGAGTCTAAATACACTCACTTTTGCGAATGGCATATATACCAGTATTGGTATGCAACTGAAAGAAAAGAAATCAAAGAATGGGCAAAATCCCTTCTGTCAAGGTAATATACCAAGAATATACGAAATTCTTCCACTTGTAAATGGTTTTGCCAGCTTCTTTATCTCTGTTTTCGTTGGACAAATTCACCCTGAAGCAACCAAGTTAAGATATCGGAATCACTCAGAGAATGCTAAAAGAAAATGGGGGGAAAACTATAGATTGAACTCTATTTCAGCTTTTTATGAAATCCAATGCATCGAATCGGCACAACGTGAACATACGCCTTTACGCTACTATAAAGATGGAAACTGGAACTTCCGATCGAAAAATTGCTGTACGGCGCAGGAAGATTCAACAGAACGAAGCAAAAGAGAGCAAGGTTGGAGGAACTAGTACCCAACGAGGAGAGGTCCGGAGTTCGCAGTGGGCAAGGTTTAAGGCGAAGACGAAGCATGAGGAATCGGGTTGATCAAAACGAAGGCTGAGAAAGCAGCGATCGACCTCCGTTCGATGTCGCCGACGAATGGGAGAGGATCTAAGAGATGGAGCGAGACGAAGACGGGGTACTAATATCAGTGTCGCGAATCTTAAGGCATCGTCAAGAAAGGGCCGCGGTTTGAAATAATGGGCTGCGACAAAGGCAAAACTTTTATTATCCACTCGGTCCAATTTCTTTCTCTGGGGCTTATCCCTCCCCCTCGAGTCACCACTGCTCTCAATCTCGAATGACGATGGCTTCCTCTTCGCTCTCGCCGTGGAGTATGGCCACTCTTCGCGCCGCTCTTCCTCTGTCTCCCTCCCCTCGCCCTATTTCGGTTCGCTTCCTACCTCTTTCGTCGTCTCGAGTGGGTTCTGGTCGTGCTCGGCCCATGCCCTTGCAGGCTTTTTCTGGCCTTGCTCCAATGACTCTTCTTCTCTCTGTTGGCATGGGTAAATATCGTAAATGCTCACTTTCTCTTAATTTTGAAGTCATTCAAAGTTCATCGCTCATGTCTTCTCCCCTTTCCTTTTTCTCTGTTTCTTAAATCTTGAAGCAGAATTGCTCTTATCGGTTCCATATATATTAGTAGTTGACAATATCTTAAGTTTCAGCAAGTAAATTAACCAGTTTGACTAAATTTGGTCGACTGTAGTTACAATTATGGTGATTGCTGTTGTTGTCTATCTGATTGTGCTGAAAGTCATATAATCGTTTAGGGTTCTAGTATCATGATCGCCATAAAGGATTGTCATTTGTGAATTTGATACTAAAAGGCATTGTGAATTTGATACTAAAAGGCATTGTTAAAAATGCAAACTATTGGGTTTTAGCCATTTTTCTAGGATTCTTATTGCACATGTAGTGTCCTTTGTGAAAGGAGAATTTCTCTTATTTTGGCAACTGGAGATCCACTATGACCCTACTATGTGTTTACATTAAATTACAAAAATTTAGTCCTTGATTTAGAAGACATGCTACTTAATAGACAAAACCTGGTAACAAATTCTTATGATCTTTTTCCAAAATTCCTGCATTAAAACAAGAGCTTTAGATTCATATTTTTCAGACATGTGAATTTGCAAAAGGAGATTAAAAGAGAGGCTAAAGTGGTGGAATTGTAGGAGCTGCAATGGCAACTCCGAACTCCAAGTCGATACATCTAATTTATCTAAAGTATTAGCATGTAATGAAGCTAGTTTCACGCCAAATTGTAGGAACGCAATCTGCCTCGACAATTGTTAATAAAAGCAACTGTCTATCCTTCACAAGCTGGTTTCTTTGGTATTTAAAAAGATTTCATTCATTCTTTGGAGGCAGATTGTTTGCTTCTTGAAGGTTCAATGGTGCAATTTGCAACAATTAGCACTGTTCATGACATGAGGAGTATACTAGTTTCTCTTTCCTCGTCTCCCTTTTTTGTCTTCCATCTCTTGCACTAGCTTCTCATTCCATTTTTTTCTCTTTTATTCCATTTATTTTTCTTATCCCACTTACTGCTATTTTCCTTCATCAACTATTGTTCCTTTTTTCCCTCTCCTTTATACTTTTACTTTCTTCTCTTTGGTTGTACTGTAGTTACAAGATTATTCAGGTTTTCCCCTTATAATTTATGCTGTCATCATGTTGTTTCCTGCTATCATAAATACTTAAATGTTTCTCCTTTTTTTCAGTACACAACTTCAGCAAAATTCAACATATTATGTGTTTTCTACTTTCTCTGTATCATTTTATTATAAATTCTCTTTTAAATCGCTGTTGTCACTATTGGACTATTTTATTTGTCATCCTTTCTGTGCATTGTACAGGCATCGATAACTTTGAACATATGCTTGGCAATATTGACTTCGGAAGTAAATTCTATGCAATGAGACATGGAAAACGTGTTCCAAAACTTAATAGACCCCCAGATCAACGTCGAGCTCTTCTACGTGGTCTTACAACACAACTACTAAAACACGGCAGGATAAAAACTACCAGAGCAAGAGCAAGTGCAATGAGGAAGTATGTAGACAAGATGATAACTTTGGCAAAGGATGGCTCTCTCCATAAGAGAAGACAAGCATTGGGCTTCATATACGAGAAGCAAATTGTCCATGCATTGTTTGCAGAGGTCCAAGATAGATATGGAGACCGGAATGGAGGCTATACGAGAATCATTAGAACTCTACCAAGGCGCGGAGACAATGCACCCATGGCTTACATTGAACTTGTTTAGGTTAGTTGTGTCTAATCTGATATAACAATTATGTATTTGCAAGTTTCCAGATGGGTTTTTCCCCCTCTATGCTATTCCGAAGTGCAATTCGTCCTCTGTTTGTGAATGGTGTCGGTTTGGACCCACAATATCTTGTTCCCTTTTACACCCTAATTCAGTTACATGAATGAAATTTTGTTACCATAAAATTGGACAGTAATTTAGCAAATCACAAGTTGCAAAGTAATATAGGACAGACAAAAGAACTACAGGATGAGATGTCAAAGGAGAGTGAATCTGTATTTATCTTACCTCACCTTACTAGTTATTATAGAGGGTGTGAGAGCACAGAAATACCTAGTCAAGGCCCTAAGAATAGAAGGAGCACTGACAGTGAGCGTGAGCCGAAAAGCACTGACAGCTCTAGCCTAGTCGGGTGATTGTCCCTTTGTCGGATCCATTTATTGCTGGGGATGTTCGATTTCTTGTCTTCACTTCGCTTGCCAAGTAACATTTCCATGCTACATTTGGACTCTTTAGGAGTATTGCTTACATCCCCTCCATAGTGAACTTCATCACCATGTGATATGTGGAGACTGTGACAATCAACCAGTTTATGTTACCCAGCTTATGAGTCAACCTCATCTGCTGTCTGTTCAGTGTTACCCGAGTCACAAAGTGACACTCTCGGATCAATCAAATTTCAAGAAGCTAATCAGAATTACATTTTATAAGATTCACTTTTGTTATCCGTCTTTTGCACCCATGGATATCAAATGTCTGATTAAATAAAGTTGAATTTCTATTCAATCTTCATTCTTGAAGGATAACCTACGAGTGTGGGTGGGTAATGTCTAAAAGGCAAAGGTAACCTACACTTGGTGTTTGATGTTGACTTGATTTCAGCAACCATATTTTTATGAATTCACTACACTCGATTACCTTCCAGATTAGTGGACGTTTTAGATTGTCTTTAACCATTGACTTCGGAACTGGTGAATTCCTTTATCTTTCAGGGCTTTCTGGCGCACCATTTCCTGAGCAAGAAAAGGGGATGAAAGATTTTCGAACTTGAACCAACCACATTTGTATCCTTTTGTTTCCTGTCTATTGTTCGAGACTACATTATGATGAAAATTTGTTGTCTCGTCAAGTTCTTCAAACTTCTGTATTGCTGCATGTAGCTAGACTTAGCAATTATACTATCTTCAGTTGATCTACACTTGCAAAGTATTCTTCAATCTCACTGGTGGAGAATTGTGTAATAGATGCTGCTTTTACCCAGATGATGACCTATTGAACTTGAGATGTTAAATGGAATTGGTTTTAATCCACTTCAAAACGTGTGTTCAAGTAAAAAGAATCCTGTCTTATCATATCAAGTTGGATTCTTACAGTGTCAACTATAAAATTCATGTAACGTGAATGCCCTGTAACATATTACATGATAATACAAATTTATACATAAATAGCTGTGTTAGCTATAATATTTGTATATGTGAATATTATATTACTGTTTAACATATTTATATAATATAATACTAGTATTCATTTATATATATATATATATAAAGCTTAAGCACTGTATGCCCACATATTCTAACTTCAAATCTTTGAAGATTTTTTTACTCTCACAGCCAAAGGCACCAAGAATTATAAACTAGACAACTAAGATGGCGTTTGATTTGAGTACAAAATAGAAATAGATTTGATAGTAGACTGAAATATGAATGAATTTAGTCATTCTAATTGTTTGGTTTATAAAATGAGATTAGATATGGCAGCTGACGATTGACGACTAATAGCAGCTATCAATAGGCGACGACAACGATTGATTGGTGGCCGTCAATGGCTGTCGGTGATAGCCAATCGATGGTGACAGCGATAGCTGATCAGCAGCGACAATGGTAACTGGCTGGCGATAGTTGATCGATGATCGATGGAGGAGGTAGCTCTCAGTCAACAAGCTCTCGTGTCAAAAGAAGTAATGGAAATAAATTTTAAACTCACCCTTTATGTTAGGTTTTATCCATCTAAATTATTTAGAAATTATTTCAAATTATTATTTCCAAACTCATTAACCAAATACTTTAATATTCTATTATTCAATTATCTCATTCCTATATCCTTAAACCAAAGGCCACCTAAATCAACCCAGCAAAGTTTTATAATATGAAGGGCAGCAATCTCAATAAAAAAAACTTTTTTTTCTGACCTATTGATTTAAATGGTCAACTCTAAGGTTAACATTGGTCCAAACACCAAGTGATGTGGTATTACAATTCTGAGGCATCAATCCTTACTCATTAGTAAGTCTATCGTTGCACTAATCATCCGCCCCTTCTATGGGAGCCATCCTAATTGAATCGTAAACCATACTTAGGTTTGATTCATAAGAAAACGTATTTGTATTCCAATTAGTTAAGTCATTTAATTCAAATAATAAAATTCAGAATCAACACATTCACCCTAAAGAAATTTTGAAAACATTGGATGCAAGTTGAAGAGGGAGAGGATTCATTGTATGCTACTTTGGGGGATTGGAAAAAATAGAATTCAATGCTCCTAATTATATATGTAGCTAACCTCTGGGGTCAAGAGGGATTAACATGTCTAAACTTGTCGCCTATTTTAGGGTTTCGAGGAATTGATTATGTTAAAGTGCTTATTAAGAAATAAGCACCATTAGTTAAGATGAAGTAAACTACACTTTAGTGTTGGTTAGGAATCCAAGCTAAACACCTTATGGGGCAAAATGATGTGATGGTAATGATTTTGTT
>JBAMHZ010111232.1:0-16179 GCA_037177395.1 Alpinia galanga | reverse complement strand
TTCATTGATTCTTTCAGACTCTACTTTCAATCTCACTCAAAACTTTCACACTCTAGTTAATACTTATACTCTCTATTTAATTCCATATAGCACGTTCAGATAAGATAACAAAAAAGACAGAAGCGCTCAAGCTATCAAGAAAGAATGAGTTTGGGACGAGAACGACGAACGAGTTTAGTGTCTTTTTTATCTTTTCCCTCGCTCTAGTCTCTCTCATAGTGTAGGTATAGGAAGGCCCGAGCGGGGGCCCCCCATTTCCAAGGGGAGGGTCGCACGGATAACCTATACCGGCTCTCTCTCGTTTCCCTTGGTATCTCCGTTGGTCTAATGAATCACTGGGTCTTGAAAGTCAGGGCATCCAACTCAAATATTATAGTAATTACCCTCGGTCTCTCTGTTGGTCGTTTCACTTGCTCTAGAAAGTCAGGAGATCCAAGATAAGACCACCACGGCTGTTCTGTTCAAGTACTTAACTTTCCAGTAACTCCTGTATGGCGAGGTCGTTGTCTGGATGCGGTTCCATGAGTTCGTTCTTACCTTCCGAAGAAGCTGGTTTTTTTCCGTTGATAAAGAACTCCTACTCGAACCCATATGGAGCAGCTGCTATCTTAATTGCCTAAGATCTTTTTTGGGAGCTGTGGACTGCGATAAGTTCTTTGTCTCTTGACTCCGGGTTTACCGAAGGGTTCCAAACCTAGCCTCAGAACGACTCTGCCCCGAAACAAAAAGAAGCCCGCTGACGGGCCAGGCCAAATCCTCTATCCTTAGGTTTCGATTGGACTGTCTCGATGAGGTTGATACAGCCATGCTGATAAAACTAGTCACCATGCCTTTAGAATCCATGCCTCTTAAATGTATTACTATCTCAGGCATATCAAAACCATTTCTTGCTAGCACAACAAAATGTTAAGTGATAAAACATTCATTCGTCAAGGAAATAGGATCTTTGGCATGTAATGGGTTACTACTTTAAAGGATCCTGCATTATTTTCCCTGCTTTTCAGTTTGCTGATAATCATCCAATTTTCTGATGTTGCAGAAGAAGAAGCCTCTGTGTTCCGGATCTTCATAGATGAACCTGGATATGGGGATCTCCACTGGGTGAGGACCTTTTTTCCTCTCTCTCATATGTCAGATAGTAGGAATTCTGCTGGAATTATTTGGAAGACATACTTGGCATATATTGCCCCATATTCTTGCTAATATCAGTTTTTCCCACCTTGAATGCTTTAATGTGTATCATTCTATTTCTATCTACCATTTGCCCACTTTTATTTGTTAATCTACAGTAAGCACTTTTCCATTGAGTAGCATTTGAATAACATGTTAATATGTTAGCATTGGCATGGTTTCATGGTTCAATTTGCTATATAAGTTTCCTTATAGCTTTCCTATATTGTAAGTTTTTACCTTTCCAGTTAGTTGTTTGTTTGCATCATCTTCGTACTAACAGTAATTTCTCTCCTTTCTGTATTGTTAATTTTTTTTGCGTGTTTTTAGTTGCATTAAATAGAAAGATGAATCATTTATCATGATACCGGAGTGTTTTCTAAATTAGTCTTCTTGAAGTTTCAAATAAAAAAAAAGGACAACCGGTACATGAAGCTCCCGCCATGCGGGGTCTTAGGGAAGGATCCATTGTATGCAACCTTACTTTTTTTTTTCTTTTTTTTTTTTGCAAGAGGCAGTTTTCAGGATTTGAACCCGTGATCTCTGGGTCATAAAGCAATAATTTTACCATTGCGCTAAGGCTCCCCTTCTTCTTGAAGTTTCAAATATTGAAAAAAAATTGAGTTTAGTTGTTTATTCTTGATATGCAGAAAGATTGATCTCAATGTACCCTTAGAAATTACTGTGAAGTGTGAACAACTATACCTTCATTCTTTCTGGCATGGATGTCACATTCTGTAGCTTGAGCCCAATATTAGTTTGTCTCTAGGTTTTGTTCTGTCAGGATGCTATTTGCTTTCTTCACATTATTTAACTTACAGTATTTTGGCTAATAGGGAATGTTCATGAGAAACCATATTTATGATTCATATTTGTTGTCTCCACATTCTTTAACTTATAGTATTTTGGTTAATAGGGAATGTTCGTTCCTGCTATAAAAGGACAGGGAACTGAGGAACAACAGAAGAAGTGGTTACCACTGGCTTATAAGATGCAAATAATTGGATGCTATGCTCAGACAGAACTTGGTCATGGTTCAAATGTTCAAGGTCTTGAAACAACTGCGACATTTGATCCCAAAACGGATGAATTTGTTATTCACAGCCCTACACTTACTTCAAGCAAAGTAAGTAGTAGTATCAATCTGTGTTCTGAAGACCCAACCTAGATTCACTAATAGATTCCTTAAGGCAATAGTGCTGTTTCAAAATCATATAGCTTCATGTATTATTCAACAATAATTTTCTCTGCAAATCAATTTATTTATAAAAATAATTGAGGCAAAAATATCCCTAAATGTTTCAATGGTCATGAATATCCTTTTCTTACATGTGCAGTGGTGGCCTGGTGGTCTTGGAAAAGTATCCACCCATGCAGTTGTTTATGCCCGTCTAATCGTTGATGGAAATGACTATGGAATCAATGGTTTAACATTTCCACTTTGGAGGATTATTTCAGGCATTTCTATAGTTGTTTTCTGAATTACTTTGCTTTATAGGTTTCATTGTCCAGTTACGAAGTTTGGATGATCATTCACCTCTTCCTGGAATTGTTGTTGGTGATATTGGGATGAAATTTGGCAATGCTGCTTACAATACGATGGACAATGGTGTTTTGCGGTTTGATCATGTGCGCATACCACGAAATCAAATGTTGATGCGGTTAGTTAATACCATTTTTGCATCTAATTATGTACAACATGGCCTTAGTTGTTCAAGTTTGATGTTTTTATTTTCATGCCCAAATGGTTAAAGATTGGGATCAAACCTTATGATCGTATATAATCCAAACTGTTCTAAACAATCCAAATTCCCAAATTCCAATTAGGATCTAAAGTGGGCTAGGATCTTATGAACCTATGATCCAATCCTATGTCTGCCTACATTCCTATGCAAGGATCTTTGTCACAGTATATATTTAAATTTAGTTAGATATTTACTATAGCAATTTTTGTGTCACATTTGAGAATAGTTTCCTTTTAAGTCGGAATCAGAAGAGTTATTTTTAATAATTATCATTATCATCCATCCTATAATTATCATTTCCTCTTATAGAAGTTGATACTTGCTATATAAAGATGGAATACTTTAAGTTTATTTTTCTTTTACAATTTTTTATTTTTTTTACGCTTCATGAAATTGGAACAATAGTCATAAAATATTTAGTAATACTATATCTGTGAGATCTTAAGTTCTGATCCTATGATTAGGACCTATGGACTATTTTCGTTTGGAATAGGATCAATCTTGACAAAGTTGGCAAACTTGGTCAATTGTGGATGTTTCTGAAGGCTAATATATGTGAATCTTTTTTCTGCATTCAGTCATATTGACTTTAATTGGACTAGTGTATTAGTTTAAATGATCATACCTAATACTTCACTACGTTTACTTACCCTGCAGAGGGAAGTTTACCTCTCTTATTCTATTTACAGTTTAACATTACTGGAGTGGTTGTATTAGTGGTTTTGACTGAGGTATCGTAGATGTGATCTCTGCATTGCTTAGCAATGATATTGATTGTTTTTTATTTTCAATATTGTCCAGGGTTTCACGAGTCACAAGGGAAGGGAAGTATGTGCAATCTGATGTCCCAAGGCAGCTTTTATATGGGACAATGGTTTATGTTCGTCAAACAATTGTCTCTGATGCTTCTAAGGCTTTATCTCGAGCTGTGTGCATTGCTGTGAGATATAGTTGTGTTCGTAGGCAATTTGGATCACAAGATGGTTCTTCTGAGACTCAGGTACAATATCAGTACTCTATGCTGCAGTGGAAAATGTTCTATGACATACAGATTAATTTACTACAAGTGCATTTCCTAACAATTTGGAGTCATCTTATCCTGTCATTGAGCTTTGGGATGTTTATATTGCAACTGACTACCTCACCTGACAATACTTATGGTAATATCCTTGTT
The DNA here is from genome assembly GCA_037177395.1 of Alpinia galanga. Classification (NCBI taxonomy): domain Eukaryota; kingdom Viridiplantae; phylum Streptophyta; class Magnoliopsida; order Zingiberales; family Zingiberaceae; genus Alpinia; species Alpinia galanga. The sequence goes on along the minus strand of JBAMHZ010111232.1, from coordinate 12,090 downwards.
ATACACACGGTCAAGCCTCAAGACCGATGTCATGATGTTTTAAAATTTAGGTTAGTTAATAAGGCCTAACATATCATTTGGTCATTTTCTTCCCTGTGCTTGGTCTGGCATGGCAGTGTTACATATATATTTATTATACTAAGAACTTAGATTTAATATGGCCATGCTACTTTGATATATTTATATTATACATATATAATTATCTAATGCAGAACACCCTAGATCATGGCTTAATGATGATGATGGCATCCTTGATGGTCTTATTTGTTACTATATTAGCTGAAGGCCTTTGGTAATCATAAATAGAGCCTAAATTCTGTTAAATTGGATTTCATGGTTGTCTCCTCTGCTTGAAGGTAGGTGTCGCATTAGCATCATAGACAGGATATTAAGGTCTTCTAGGAGATGCCTTCCCCAAGGTGGACTGTTGCTCTTTTTGCTATATCCTTAACCCACACATCAAGTTTATTCACATGTAACTTGTTCCATAACCTTGAAGAAGAGAATGAATAAATTTTATGACACGGTAGTTTTCTCACTGACTCCACGAAATGCATTTGATACCACAATGTAGCTTGTATGTGAAGATCTCTGCTTGCATATATACGAGAACTGCCATTATATAGTTCCTGAAATCTTCCTTCCAGTTCTTTAGGCTTGGTAACATACTTGACTGGTTCACATTCAGTTCTTATTGTGGTACAAAAGCTTGGGCTAGCAAAGATTGTCATGATTTATAGTTTGATCTGACAATTTGCTCATGGGAGCTTTTTGCTTGACAGTTTTACGTTTTTCTTAAATAAGTTGGTATTCTTTTGGATACAAAATACCGTAGACTGGGAAGATTTGAATTCTAAGATGAATGATCTATATGATACATTTTTTATAATTATTTTATTTGTGTAATCAAGAATGGTAAGATCTGATGTGAACTTTCCAACCTTTTTCTGCCCTTTTGAATATTGGAAAACAAGATTTAAAATTTTAAATAGAGCAAACATTTTGGTCCACGAGTAGAATGATACGATACTGGTATCGTATCGTATCGTGCCTATACGGTTTTAATATTTTTTTAATTTTCTATTATAAATTTGAATTCAGAATTTAAATTAAAATATCTTTTATTTTTTTATTTTTTATATTTTAAAATAAAAATAATAAAAATATAAATTCATATATTATAATTTTATCAATCACGATTGTCCCACCACGTGCTAGTGTCAGTCCCGTGTTGAAAAAGTAAAAATCGGCCGTTTTAGGTGGCATGGTTTGACATTTCAAACCTTGCTAGGAAATGACTATCATCTATATACATGACTTTACGACAGCAATGCAGATCACAGTTCTATGTTAGTCATGGTCAAGTCTGCTCATAATCCACTTCTGTGAATATATCTGCATCAAATTTGAATTTGTTGATAATGTACATCACTATCAAAGACAAACTAATGAAATATCTGATTTGCTATTGCATATAGATATCAAGCAGTTACAGTCACATCTGCTTGGTTCAATATAACCATGTCATACTTGAATGTAAGCTAAAGCCAATATGACTTTGGCAAGTGTAGCATAGCATCTAATGTATTTAATTCAGTTTCAGTTATATTATTTTATGCTAATGACATGGGACATGTGCACTTTGGTGAATGAATAGGATGAAAGAAGGGAGGGGAGGGAAATGGTTGTGTTCTTTTTGCTCCTTTTCCTCCCTTCGCCTCAATCTATGAAGTCTTTCATCCTCTTGAAAAGGTGTGTTCATGCAGTTATAAATTCTTATTTAACCTTTCTCTCACAGGTCATTGACTACAAAACTCAGCAAAACAGACTCTTTCCATTGCTGGCTTCAGCATATGCTTTTAAGTTTGTTGGTGAATGGTTGAAGTGGCTATATAATGATGTGACAGTGAGACTAAGAGCCAACGATTTTTCAACATTGCCTGAGGCTCATGCATGCACTGCTGGTTTGAAATCTTTGACAACCTCTGTGACAGCAGTATGTAAATCTTTTAGCATATGTAGTTCTATGCCATATTGTATTTCGATTCATTCGAGTCTCCATCACCTAATTCTGGACCAGATAGTGTCATGAATGCTGCTTTAGTGTTATTAATGTTTTACTCCTTTTTCATTAATTATAATATTGCTGTTTGCTGTTCAGAGCACCTGGAAAAAAGTTATCATATCTAATTTTCTCTGATTGTCTAATTTTTTGACTGAGGATGAAGAATAGTCATTACGTGTACTTCCAAATTAGTGATGGCTGGTTGCCCTTTTTCTTTATTTATTTGTTAGACAGTAACTTCTATGAGATTAAAAATCATTAATATTGCATATTTGGATGGAAGGTACTTCTATTCCTTCAAGATGATAACAAACCATGAGTTTGTAACATATATTATTGTATTAATTATTTTGTGCAGTGAAGGCAGACCACCATGTTAGTAACTCTGCAACATTCCTTCACATGCAGGGAAGAAATTTTGTGAACTGGATTGGGTTTGAAACATAATGAGGCTACCACACCTTGTAAATCTTCTAATATTTATCCTCAGAAATTTTGTTAACTGGGTTACAATAATGTTAAAGAATCATGAGAGTTACAAATTTTTAGTGGCTTTCGAATACATATTACTTATAATTCATGAATTTATCTAGAAAATATATTTGGCTATTTCCTACGTCCATTGTTCATTTAAACAAACATTGTTTCTGGAGATATATGCTGACAGTATTTTTTTTCCTTACGCATGGTACCCTTGTTAACAAAATTTCAAATTATTAGGATGGAATCGAAGAATGTCGGAAACTCTGTGGCGGCCATGGTTACTTATGCAGCAGTGGGCTTCCTGAGTTATTTGCTGTCTATGTTCCTGCCTGTACGTATGAAGGAGATAATGTTGTTTTGCTTTTGCAGGTTAGTTCCTTTTTAGTTTCTATACAGGAGCTTTGGATGTGAAGGTTTCATGAGGTTCAAGGGTCAGCCTTTGCATCGCAATTGCCTTGGCTTTAGATGTGGATTTCAATTCTTCACCGCTTTTGAATAACAAGCTAACTGTTCATATAATTATGATGATAGAAAATAATGCTTTTTAGTTAACTTTTCTATAGAGAAAAAAGATAACTTCTCTCATAGGGAAATGATTATCTTATGGTGGATAAATGGCTAACTATCACCTGCTTTTATTTCATAAGAAAATTACATTGGTTTCCTTTTGCACAGAGTTTTCTTGGCAATAAGTTACTTAGGGGTAGTGCCTTAAGTTATCACCTTGAATGAAACACATTGTTGTAGTGATTTTGTCCCACCTTAGTATTGTGGGTTAATCAAGTTGGTTTCTTAGGCTTACATGAGTTTACTAAATTCACTTAGTTTAATATTATGGGTTAGTGGGTGATGCCCATCAAGCCGATGGACTAGTTATCTCATTCAATCTAGAAACGACAAATGATACTGGGGTGGACCTAGTTCTAGGGTTAGATGATCAAACTAAAAAATGCAAATCTAATTGAAAAGTGATGCCTATTAATCTAATTGGCTAGTTATCTTGATCAACTTAATCATGACAGGGGGTATCGGGGACTTAGTTTTGAGTTAGTCAGATGATCATCTAAAGTGCAAATCCAATTGAAAAGTGATGCTTGCTTTGATGATCAAGATTGAGCTTTACATGCTTTAAATTTGGGATAATGTAGACTTTACTTTACACTTTCAATGCAGATTAGGAAGTTACCTTCTAGAGTCATTAGTCAAGTCGAAGTATTGGGGTGGGGGTTACGGTGTTGTTAATTGGTGAAGTATTCTGAATAACGTAAACAAAAGCAGGTAGTGGCTATGAGTTACAAAGCACCACAATAGATTACAAGCTTAACGGCACAAATTTGCAACTATAAATGCCAAATCAATTTAGCAAGAGCACTCTAGTATCAAGTTGGGAAGACCAAAACAAGTTGCCAACCAATCAAAAAGGCAAGCATAATGAAGACTTACATAGAAGAGAGACAAACATGATAGCCCTGCGAGCCAAGGGGTTATCAACTGAGCTATATCTAGCTTTTGAACATGTTTCCTATGAAGGAAAGACGTGGATGAAAAGAAGGTGACAAGAAATATTTTCTTAGGGACACTTTGTCTCTTTCCTTTGGCAGAAATAAGGGATGGATGGAAAAATCCTTTTGTCCAGCTTTCCTCTATATTACTTCTATCTTATTTGGGTGGAAAACTTACTTTCGCATGCGATGCACCAAATCCATTATTATAACATTTAAAATTAATATTTATTTTCGAATCCAAAAGGTCTAAGGGCCCTCAGCTGAGTCAACGCAAAAATGAGGGCACAAACAAGACCAATTGGCAAGGCAATTATCCTGGCGAGGTGGGGCAGAACCACACAACCACCACTTTAAAAGGAGGGTAAATAATAAAGGTCACCCAACCTAGTCTACAAGGGTCCGTTGTTGGTCCTAGCCTTTCTCCTTAGAGAATCTAAGTTTGATCCACTAGCACTTCTTGAAGAACTTATCATTGTTTTCAACACTAAATACCAGAATTGGGACTTCAACATCTATAGCATCAACAAATTAAATGGCCAACTCCTAGTTGCAAATGGAGGTATAGGTGGAGGGACTTGAAATAACTATTGTAAATGTCAACAACACATCTTCCATTGCCATTGTTAGAACACTCAATCACTTTGGCTGATTGACCACGTCACAATGATTTGAGAAGTCAAGAGTAGCTAGAAGTAGCTGACACATCCATCATGCTTGAGGAAGTGTTGAGGGGAGTTCTCTTGATGCGTAATGAATAAGGAAGCCTATCCACTGAGGGTGAGTGCATTAATGCAAGTGTTCTTGTTTGTCTTCTCTACATCATTGATCATCATTCAAGGGCTCATTTGAGAGTGGAAATGGCTGGCATTTGCCATCTCGTGGCTAGAGGTGGCTAAGATAGAAATTCAGGAGCAATGATCAACCAGTGTACGTTAATCGCACTAGGAATATCACTAATTGGCAATGGATGTATGGTTGGTAGTCGTTGTAGTGCAATCTTAGTTTGCAGGTTTTGCCAATAGCATCACAATCTCAAAATTAGAGATGTTAGATTCAATCACCTAGTAATTCATTAGCGAAAGTTGGTGACATTCAATACTCAACCTAGGAAGGTTGGTTATGTTGCCCTTCGCATTCAATCACCAATCAATGAGATTCCCTATGTGAAGGGATGATTTCAATTATAAAATCATCATGATCACAACCTAAAGGGTTCTGGTCCCACTATCTAGGCCCATGGAATGGAGTTGGAGATATTGATGTCCTTAAGATCTTAGTAACTTGTTGATAGCATGAAGGACAACCAACCGACACATCCAATTGTACTCAAGGAGGAAGGATTGAATTAGTGGTTCCATAGAAAGTTATTAGGGTCATGCAAGGTGACTCTTAAGAAGTTAGAGAGAGTAGGGTGGGGTTCTTTAGTGGAGAGTGATACTCCAAGGAAGACATCGATGTCACACATGGGTGGGTAAGAAAATGTATTAAGTTGGGTAAGAAAATGTATTAAGTTGGCCTTTGGCCTTCCAGATCCCAAGTGATTTGGTGGGCATTGATGGCTTGATCTCCATGCCAAACATATCACAACAATGCCACCCAAGTGAGTAAAAAATTGCATGATGATAGTCCTTATTGCATTAGCAAATTAATTACGAATGAAGGTTCACAATGCAAATAATCTTGGAGGATCATTTGGTAGGAGAGGAGTGGTGGCAAGGTGAATAGCCTAGGGCATGTCATAACTAGCAAAGTTTGAGGATATCTAAGAAGTACTTTATTAAAGGGGATTGTTTCATTAAATTGTTAAATGTCACATGCTAGTTAGGTGGCCCATGATCATCCACCATAATACGGGTTTCATGCAACAAGAACCTTGGTCTTGGGCAGAGGTGGTAGGGTGTAGTGAAAGTGTGTGCACGATTTATGTTTCTTTATTTTCCAAATGAAACTCTCACATATCACCTATATCTATCCTTACACAAAGGAAGAGCGAACCACCCTTGGTGGCCTTAAAGCATGCTCTAGACCTAGATGCATTGTTGAAGATGTTGAAGACCACCTAACTAGAGTTGTGCTACTATAACATCCCTCATCCATATTCCTGCTTCATTGAGATCTTTCAATGCACTTTGAATTATGAATTGTGAGCTCCGACCTCCCCACTTCCACCACTACCATTGCAACATCCCGTATCCATATTCCCTCTTCATTGATATCTTCCAATGCGCTCTTTGATCAATGAATAATATTTTGAATATTTGAATGCCTAAAAGATGGTTCTCTTTTGTTACATGGAAAGTGTAGCTTGCCATTATACATAATGGCGTAAAGTCATATGAGTTCAACTAAAGGCATGAATCACTATAACCAAATTTCCAACTTGGTTAGACCTCATACTTATAGTAGTTAGGCACGTCGGAGGGAATTGCTGCTCATCTGTTGCTAGTGTTAGGTCAGTGTTGGTTTCAGATCTTAGATTAGCTCTTTCAAAACACTTGTCAACTTTTAAATTTACTTTTCTTGTATAATAGACTACTTAAACGATATCAGAAAACCTATACTACTGATTTAATATATTTTCTATGAATAATTCAATCTTCTCTCCTGAACCTATGTCAGGAATCTTCCAGTATCAGGGATACTAATACCCATTACAGATATGCTTGTAAACACTTGCTTATGGCTTATAACAGGAAGGCATAGACTGTTTGGTCCTGAAATTTTTTTCCTATTATTCACGGTCCATATTAATTTTTTCTCTAAACTAATGTTTTTTCATTTAGTTTGGCCTTCAATGTTTGTCCTAAGTCCTGATAGAAAAATGTTGAGTATTGCATTATGCCTTGATAGCCAACACTAACAATGTTTAAACAGCTATGTTCATCCATCTTAATTGTAATGAAGAGATAAGATTTATGTAGCTAACCCTAAATAATAGGAAGAAATACAATTTGATGATGATGCCTCTGACCAACATATTCTTCATTAGGCTTTATGTAAGGATATATCACCGTTAATATCTAAATAATTAAATATTCTTTTGTTACAAACCAAGTTTTTGGTCTCTCCTACTTAAACTTTCCACTCTAGTTGATTTCAGTTTGTCTAACTATAGAATTGTTGGTCTCCCACATATCCAGCATGTAATTCTATCTCTGCTATGATAATTTTTTGTATGTATGGTTCCTAATAGCCGAACACATTGATACACAAAATATTGCAGAAATACCACAGCCATATAAAGCCTAAGGAGCACACAACGATCATACAAGGTTTAGAAGTTCTTCATTTCAGCCATTTTTTTTAAATCTTATCAATAATCTTTTCATCAATATCTTCTTTGTTAATAATAAATTTAATATACATAGAACCCTTATAGGAAATTCATGTTGATCCATCGTAATATTTTTTTTTCTTGCTAATGAAATTACATATTGTAAGCTCTACTTCTACTTAATAATCTTTAGTTTTAATGTTTTGTTCCCCAACTCAAGGCTCGAGTTAATCTATTTATACTCTCAAGTGGCAGAATGTCATTGGCAAGTAACATACACCAAAGAGATTTATGTTGAATATAGTTGAGCATATTTTGTGTGTGCCCAGTAAAATTGTTCTTCATGTGGTTTGAAAGATATGATAACTTGATCTTTGTGATCTGCTGTTTCTTTCAATATGTACAGCACTTTTAAGTTTTTAATTGAACATCATGAAACTAGAAATAGCTGACTTCATTGGTAGCATAAATTAGAGTATTTCATAATGCTGTTTCTGGTGGCCTCGATGCCACATTATAGTTCATAAAAAAAAATAGTTGCCTTTAACTTTTTCTTATATATTTCTTATTTCAGGTGGCAAGGTTTCTTATGAAGACTATTTCTAAACTAGGTTCTGGGAAACAGCCTGTTGGTACAACAGCATATATGGGAAGAATACAGCATTTGATGCAGAGCAAATGTGATGTTCTCACAGGTCATCATTCAACATCTTTTTTTTTTTGCAGTATAATAATTTACTGTACAAAGCAAGTATTTATTGCTTGTCATTCATTAGTAGAGGTCTGCCACCATGCAAACTTCGTATTTTATAGTTTGCTGGCTCCTCGTAAACTATTAAAAAAATGTGTTGGATTTGATGTGGTGTGCTTTGTAGTGAATTAATGTGCTAAGAGCAGTGAAAGATGGCAATGGTAGCTGCAGTACTTGTAAAATAAATGGCTAAATCATGTTTATAGATGTTTTGTGACACTGGCTTATGGAGAAGTACATTGCATTGATCTTCGTTTAGGATATTTCACTAGCTTTTAAGTGTTCTTTCAGTAAGTTGTAATCCTTATCTTCATGTGCAGCTGAGGACTGGTTGAAACCTTCAGTTGTACTGGAAGCATTTGAAGCTAGAGCCATTAGAATGGCTGTGAATTGTGCCAAAAACATTAGCCAGTTCCCAAGCCAAGAAGAAGGTTAGTTAATCTACTGTGCATCTGAGCTTCTTCATTTTTATTAAACTCATACATAGATCCCTGAAAATGTTAAATGCCTCTATATATAGGGTAGTAAATGAGGAAGTGAATTATACTGCATGTGGCAACTTATCTTCCTTTGTACAGTCTTTCAGTTGTTGAATCTGACCTTTCTATAGGAATTGACTGGTATAGCAGACAGGATAGCATATGGTTGATAAGTTCCTAGAAATGCCTTTACCACAAGTTCTATATTAAAAAAAATTAAAATCTTAGTTACTGAATTAGTGACCAAATTTTAAAAGAATATGACAAACAGGAGCAACTATGAAGTGATTGATCCTCTCATGACTAGCCAAAATATAATACAAATGCCATGCTTATGTTCATCAAATGTTCAGTACCATTTGGAAATTATCTGAGGTTGGTGAGGAAATGTGGGGACTATCATTATATCTTAATTTTGAAATCAATATAATACTATGGTAATTTGTCTCCAATATACTAAGTACATGGATTGGAATTTGGAAAATACGAATTGTCATGTGATGTATTTTCAAATAATGACAAACATAGGCAGAATGGCATACGGTATAATGTTAGGATGGAAATTTGATTTCTCCTAATTCATTTTTTATTCCCTCATCGATTACACCTTATTTACCCAGATATCATCCTGTTCTCTGCTGATTTCTTTGGCGGTGCCTTAACATCATTGTTTATGTGCAATGAATCAATGATTATTAGAATTATGTGTAGATATGGCAGGTTGATTCCTTATTGTGTGGACTGAATATTATAGAGTAGTTGAAGCCAAACAGATGGTAATGATGTATTATTTTGTGGGTACAGAGGAAGAAAACCTACCCAAATGATGAAGATTAGGTGCTAATGTTGGAAATGGAAAGGGAGCAATATACATGTGGGCTCTATGCCCAAACACACAAATTTGGGTGTTGGTTAGGGCTCAATTTTATCTCAAACTGAGAACCGTTAGCTCAACAAGGCCCAAAACTAATAAGAGAAAACATAAAAGAGGTGGCAAACTGTAAGATTATTTTCTCCTCCTAAAATTCTTAAGATATTTATTGCAATTAGGTTAGGCCAATTAGAAGAGTCCTGCTAAAACTAATTTCAAATAGCTATGAAGTCTATCTATCAATATGGACTGAGTTTAAGGTCTTTAACCTGCATAAGGTGATAGTATGAAGTCCGCTGATGCTCAAATGTAGGTTTAGTTTTGGCAATTTCAATAGAAAAAGTGATACTAAAGCTAAGAGCCAAATTTTACAGTCAGGAAAGAGTTAGTGGTTGGTGGCTGTACCTATTTACAAGCTTTTGAGAAATGTGATGATCAGAGGGGTGGAAATCCATTCTGCTGCTACGGAAGTGCCAACCTAGAATCTGCCACAGCTGTCCTCAGTACTTAAATCTATGAAGAGGTAGGTGCAGGTCTATAGGAGTATGTATGTGTTCATTTGGCATTCTAATAGACAAGATGCGTGTCCATGCTATCTACTTCCAACAGCAAAAGTACAAGTTGCATAACCATGGAAACAAGTTCTAGCTATGTTGTACCTACTTTTATTTTATTTTCCCAAGAATGGCAGATCTAGTTGGGGTCAGTTCCCTTCTATTTATTTCCTTAGATATTATTTTGAGTATATCAAACATATATCGTTGGAATGTTGCGAAAACTGCTGAAGTGGTTTCTGCTTGTTTCTTCTTTTTGACAGTCCACTCTAATTTTTCATTCAGGTTTCCATGAGCTTTCTTCTGATTTGTTGGAGGCGGCAATTGCTCATTGTCAACTAATCATTGTATCCAAGTAACTACCCTACCTACCTTTACAGTACGGATTAATAAATTCTGGTTCTTTGAACATTTGTTTTATGGCTCTGGCATACTAAAGTACCAAGGAATTTTTTTTTCTGTGGTATACAATTTCATCGCCCTTTTAAGCCATCAAAACTCAAGCTCACTGACTAATCTTTTAATGATTCTCTCAAATTACATCAAGCAACATAACGAAGTGGCTTCATTCCATGTTACCATGTTCAGATTCGTTGACAAGCTTCAAGAAGACATACAAGGACGTGGAGTTAAAGAAATACTCCAGATTCTCTGCGGTGTCTATGCTCTCTCTCTGGTTCATAAGCACCTTGGCGATTTCATCACGACAGGGTACATTACGCCCAAGCAAGGCGCACTTGCTAATGAGAAACTTCGATCTCTATATTCCCAGGTTTGTACTGTTATTTCCCTCTCAATTCCATGGTTTTCTTTTCCTATTTGAAATTACTTGGCAGCTTCATTGAAATGGATTAATGACCATTGCAGCTTCGCCTTAATGCTGTTGCACTAGTCGATGCGTTCAACTACACCGATCACTATCTGGGCTCAATTCTTGGTCGCTATGATGGAAATGTGTATCCCAACCTCTATGAAGCGGCATGGAAGGATCCACTAAATGATTCAGTTGTGCCCGATGGATACCATGAATACATAAAGCCCTTTCTCCAACAGAAGCTGACGACATCAAGGCTGTGAAGATACTATTCTAATAGCCTTACAAAATTATTATTGTTTTCTTTTATATTTTAGTACTTGGGATAACCTCCTAACTATCTATATTCAATAAGGACTACTAGCAAGTACAAAAACTGAGTCCGATGATGACATTCAATTCTGTCATGCAGATGTTGTCGTTTAGAAGTGTCATTGTGTGATGAATTTGCGCTTTAGCGTTCTTGAGGTAACAAGCTTTCACTCTCTTGGATCTCAACATATATGCCAGTGGTTGACGGACTTTGTTGAAAATTTTTCTGCTAGTTAAAAAAGATATTAGTGAAATATAATTATGAAAAGTATTAATCGAAGTAGTTTTTATAAAAATAGAGTTATATTAAAGATTAATTCTTAGTTGATATTTTTCTTTTTTACATTAATTATAAATGCATATATGGATATATTCAAAATAAGTTATCATGATATATATTATTTGCAAAACTTATGAAAGAGTCAAATACTATGTTTGAATCTTAACGGTAAATACTAAATGTTAAAATTTTAAACTTCACAAAGTATATATATATATATATTACAAATGATCTCCTACACAATGAGCACCCATGAGCACCTCTATCATCTACTGTCCGATCTCCTAGGGTTCAAGGATTGGACTATAGTGTTCACCTGATCGGACAGTGGATAATGGAGGTGCTCATGGGTACTCACATAAGAGTTGTGTAGGAGATCATTCCTCTATAAATATAATTTAAGTTTAACAAAAGTAGACGTAGTAAGACAATTATTAAGATAAAAAATAATGAGTTAACTATAATTAAACATTTTAATTATTTATAATTATTTTTATAAAAAGATAAAGAGATTGATAGAGATATTTTACATGAGATACAAATAGAATAATTGAAATAAAAAATATCAAATGTTCTTTGTGATCATAAAATATCTCTTTAAAGCTTAAAGGGAAAAGGAGGGGCTATCCGCACCCCATTCATTACTAAACAAACGTCAAATTTTCTCTCTAAAAAATACCTTTAGGTAAAAAGTCTAAAATG
>JBAMHZ010111021.1:0-16184 GCA_037177395.1 Alpinia galanga | reverse complement strand
TTATTTTTATTTTTTGCTACCTGTTAATTTATTGTAGACAAGCACACAATCAACAATTAACAATGAAGTAAATCGTATTTATCCCCCTCTAATGATATTATTGATCCCAATAGTATGCACCTTAGATGAGTTTTTTGCTACTATCGAACTACATGAATCATGTGTTACAGTTTTAGAAGAAAAGATTAATACAAATCAAAATACAGCCCTAGTAGCGTTGAAAGAGTCTGACATAGATTCATTAATGAAGGGAAATCATAATGTATACTTGGTAAGGAAACAAGCTAGTGAGTTGCTAAGGAAAAAGAAGCAAAGTTATAAAAAGTTAAGATGCTTCCACTAAGATGACGAAGGTCACACAAAGAAGGGCAAAACAAAGGCACAACCAAAATCGAAGATCCAAAATCTAAAGGTGACATGTCGACCTAAAAAGATTTAGAAGAAGAATCAAAGCACAAAGCAAAACTTGCTTTCATGGAATCCACATGGAAGTATAAGGACCAAAAGAGCAAATCATCTGACGAAAGCTAAGGGCGCAACAATGAAGAGGAGCATGATCATCAAAAATCGAAACGGCGAGTGAGATACATAATGTACTCTCCGATAAGTTATATGAAACAATTAAAATAATCTTTAGATCATTGTGCAAAACTAGGAATAAGTACATATTTTTAAACAAATAGACATAGACTTAAAACAAGATTAAGGAAATGGGTAAAAACTCTTAGATTAGTCATGAAAAAAATTTCAATTGATTTTAATAATCAGAATTTATTGATTAATAATATATAAAAAAATTTCAGTTTTGCAAATGATCAATTTGGCTACGATGACCTAAATGTAATATTGGAAATCCTACATGCTAAATTAGAAAATTTTGAAAAAATGTTACTCTTAAAAAAAAATTGATAAATCATGTTGACACAATTCTATTTTATTTTGTGTGCTAGAATATATTTTGAAATTTTATAAAAATTATAGGATAGTACACCATCGAAAACAAATCCTTAAACCGTTAAATGGTTGACTTGATATAAGGGCTACATGATAAAATTATGGTATTTCAAATTTCTATTTGAAATTTACTAAAAATGACTTTTCTATATAAAAAAAATGGCATTTCATCTATAAATAATCAAAATTTCATAATTTTTCAGAATTTAGAAAATTTTATTTATTTATTTGAAGAAAATCATGTATAACAAACTCAATTTTAAAGCTAGATGCTTACAATTTTTAATATTAAAATGGATTTTTTTAGTAAAATCAGTTTTTTTTTAAAAACAAAATAACATCATGCTAATTTTACATAGTTAAAATTTGGAATTTTTTAAATTATAGAAATTTTTAAATAATTTTCTGAAATTGATTGGGTTGTTTTCAAAAATCAATTTTAATTTTTGAAAAATTATTAACCCTAGATGGTTGTACTCCATTTTTTATGTTGTGAAAAGAGGAGGAAAAAAAAAGAGTTTACATTAACCGAGATGTAGTAAAGAGAAAAAGGAGTTTACATTAACTGAGGGGGAGAAAAGTGATCAATATTTACCTAACCGAAAAAGGAAGAGATCATTGGTACCCTAAGTGATGTTGACCATGATTTTAATATTTAGACAAATGGATTTATTTTAAACCTTGCTTTGTAATTAATACTTGTCTAAGTGTATAGAGACTTAAAAAAACATACAAGACCATTAGATGACTCAAAGACCAGTGTAATATAGTGAGAATGGTATGAGATACCTAAGGGATCGAAAGGACAAGGAATATTAGAGATAGCTATACTTTGAGTAGAAGATTCAAGTATGCAAAAAAAAAATACACAAGAAAGAAGTTGAAAGGATCAGTGCATCTAAGAGATAAAAGACTTGCCAAAAGAGTATACTAGTAAAGTAAGAAGAAAACATCAAGAGTGTAATAGAAGGCTCAATGTGTTTGAAGGACGAGAAGCTTGGTGGAATGCTACTTGGGTACATTTTTTGTGATATCAGTTGAGTGAACCTATATTTGAGACACATGGTAGAATTTAAAATAGAAAGATTTGATCATAATCAACTTGTGTTAGAGTACTGAAAGATTAAAATTAGGTTTCAAGAGATTAGAACTCTGGGCAACTAGAATGGATATGACTAACCTATGTGCACAATAATGTTTCTTTAAGTAGGTTAGAAGCTTATCTATTCAGGTGATGCAAGCAACTGAATTTGGATTCGATCGACTAGGATATATATGGACTATAGATCCAAATGAGACATTCAGAAATTCGGATTGACTGAAGATTCAATTAACCAGAAGTCTGCTACATCAACAGATGTGAATAGAAAGAGACTTGTTCATGGATGAGACTGATGGTAGTCAACCGAAAGTCATTTTAATTGATCAGAACAATGACACATTATAAAACTTGACTATTAAAGATAGAGACTATAAAATAAGACAAGAGACGGGAGAGAGAAGACATCATACTCATATACAACTATTCAAATTACTATTTCTTCATTATGCCTCTTACTTCTTTATTATATTGGTTTTAGTTAATGTGCTAAGAGATTTCTTCAACTTTGATCTTTTACCTAAGTGGTAAAAAGCAGCGGACTCCATATGCATAGGCCTTAGATGTGGTAACTTGGGGATTGTGAGCTAAATAAATTCTTAAGTATCATGGCATGATTATTTGTACGTGTTCATTTTGTTTATGCTAACCTGTGTATCCTTGCTAAGACCGTAGTGAAAGAAGTTAGTTTTTTATTCACAAGTATATTATTCATCCCCTTCGTCTCTAGCAATCTCATTTTCTACATTGCACTAACAGTAAAAAGTTTCTCCACCCTTAAAAGTTTTTTCACAAAGAAAAAAAAGGATAAAGAGCTTTTGAGATAACTCATCAACGAGTAAAAACTAGAGTTTCAAATCACGTTGCATGCTTGCATTAAAAATTGATTTCGATTGAATTCTTATATTTTTGTAATCTTGCCAAGAGTAAAAATATATTATTTACAAAAAGAATTATTATTCACTTTCCCCTCCGCCCCTCTCTAGTTGTTCAATCACCTCTCACACATCAATCCCAACATCATCATATATTCTAAGACCTATCGAGCTTCTCCATCTACTAAGATCTATTGGAGTTTTCACTCGTTAAGACCTCTGACTTTCCATCTATTAACAATTATTGAACTTTTCTATCTAGCAAGTATCTAATTAATTTTAACTTAGACTTTTTCAACCTCAACACCTGTTGAGTCATCACCGCACTTGTAATTTTTATGCATTTGCTCACTTAAAAAATGCATTAGAATAACAACTTAAGCTTAACTTTAACTCTTTATCAATCACATTAAAATGCAACTTGAGTAGAGCACTCTGCCCACATTAGCTAAGAGCTGCCAAGTTGCAATGGCATGTCCTATTTGCCTAAAAGCTGCTAATTAGTTTATGGAAATTTTGTTGATCAATCAACAAGGTGTCATGGTCAAGGATTGACCCAGTAATAAGTGAAAAATTGTTGAAAGAGGCTAGAACAACATATTTTTTTAGCTTTTAGAGACTTTTATCATTGCCTCATATTAAAGAGATTCTTAGTACATATTATTTGGGGATGGGTCATGGAATATAAAAGAATAGTTTTGAATCATGTTATACATGGTTTCTTCACATTGTTTGTTTTTTTTGTTGCGAATGACACTCTAATTGACTACTCACATGATGTATGTTTAGATTTTTCTATTGCTAATTTTGTTATTTAAGTTGTGAATTCTGTAAGAAATTTTTTATTGGGTATTCACCCTCCCTTCTTGCTCATCTGGTCCTCTACATTGTAAACTAGTTGAGCTAGTCAAGTTGGGCAAACTAAGTGGGATAATTTATCTAAGCTAATTGTTAAAACTCGTGAGCTAGTCAAGCTAGGTTATTGTTCGATCTAGTCTTCCTGAGTGGTCCAGAGGCTGATAGGTCTAAGTACATAAGTGAGCTAGTCTAGGGTGATAATGTTAGAATTGACCTAAAATAAATGAGGTTATTCAAGATTTCTAACTCTTCCCAAGTGCATATTTATAGCTCTTCTCGAGTGCATACATGAACTCTCTTCGAGTGCACACATGTGATTCTTTCCAAGACAAGCATATGACCTTTTCCAAGTTAGGAAGATGACTCTTCCCAAGTGCGGTCCTTTCTGAGTGCATGCATGCAGCTTTTCTCGAGTTTCATCTTTTCTCTTAGATACTCGACCTATATAGCATACACGACAAATCATTGAGAATATTCTGATCTCATCCATATATGATAGAGAAAATATATCAAAGCATATAGAGGCTCCATATAGTATCTTTCCTCTAACAAGCCGACAAAGTATACAACTGGCAAATAAGTTTAGTGGCGAAGGAATCAAAGGTCCAATATAAAAATTGATGGAGGCTTCTAAGCGGGTTCCTCTTCCACCTCTTCTTGTCTAAGCACTCTTTCATAGGATGGAGGCTGACTTTCTCTTTTTCTCTTGCATATTTTCATCTATATAGGAGATAATTCTTCTTTCTCTTCTCTATTAGTTTTCACTGTACTGAGTACAATTTCTTTCTTTTATATCTTGTCTGATTTAAAATTATCACTTTGTAACCCAGAGGTCATGAGTTCAAATTCTAGAAACAGCCTCTTACCAAAAAAAAAAAAAAATAGGTAAGACTGCGTACAGTGAATCCTTCTTCGGGACCTCATATAGTTGAAGTTTCGTGCACCAAGCTGTCCTTTTTATGTCCTGTATGACTTAAGCATCGGAGGATCATCGTCGGAGTATCGATGGTGTCTTTTGACATGTGTTAACTTTGATAGGATTACTATTACAACTGCAAGAATCCATCCTCTTCTGAAGGCTCGACAAAAGGGGCAAAAAGTGACCGCATCGTAGGGATCAAACTAAGTCAGCAAATCAATTTGAGTGGTAAAGACAAGCCAATTTGATTAGGTAGGATGGTCAATCCATAGAACCACTAAGTTCAAACGACCTGTTTGGATATTGATTCCTTCCTTACGTTTTTGTTTAACATGTTTTAATATTTAGCAAAGTGATTTAAGTTAGAATTTTTTATATTTGATAATTCGAAGTGTGTAGGATTTTGTACGTAGTTGGGTAGATTGAGATGATTAAGCTTGGACGATGGACTTAATGGATTGAACATAGGGTCCTATTTAGTAAATATACTATGCTGCCTTTGCACTAGGTGCCAAGTGTGTAGACATGGTTTTTCTTATAGTGGTCAGTTAGTTTTAGATGGTCAATTATAGGGTGGTTTAGGCAAATTGATAGATCCTATTGATGTGGATAAGATCATCAAATAGGGCAGGGCTTATAGCTAATTAGCTTGGGTGAGTTAGGTAGAATCAATTAAGCCAATTAGTTTAGGCAAGAAGACCTAAGTCATTGGATTATAATCAATTGGCAAGCTTATGGAATCAAGCAATCTTGGCGACTAAGGGTGAGCTAGTTGGTTTTGGAAATTTAATGGATCAAAGCGGTTCGAGTGATCGAATCAATCTGGACAAGTTTGTTATTTCAGTTGACCAAATGTGTCTATTAGTTGAAATGTTGTAGGCATTTGGAGGGCTTATAGAGCAGGCAAGCACATTGAGCAGTTTAGGCACGTTGATCTATCCACACGAACGACATCTAATGCTCGACAATGGGAGTAGAGGGCTCAGAAATGAGGATGAAAGGTGAAGGGTAAAGAGTGGATATATTGGCGAGGATAAAGAGCAAATAGATGAGTAAGGGAAGATTCATTCTAAAGTATTGGCAAAGCTTTTGTTGTTTTACATATACTCGTATGTTGTCGCATAGAGCTGAAGTTGCTGAATGTGAAACTTTAAATGAGACACTAATGTATAAGCCAGCATTGAACTGATCCATGTCAACACTATCCTACCCTTCTTGAACCCTGTTGTGTTGTCATGCCATCGTCTAATCTGGCTTTATCAATGGATCAAAAATGTACTGAACTAGCTAAAACCCAGTCCAATCGGCCAGTTTTTATCAAACTGATTGAGTCTTGTCCCTCGCGATACACTCGTTAATGTTTACTCATAGTCTTTAGATCTCATGAATGAGCTAAATCCCTCAAGTTTAAAATACTAACTACACCTAGATCCAATTTGTCAATTGGTTGGATCATTCGGGATCAATTGGCCCCATATGACAAATGAGCTGGAGGATTATTTTCTACTAACTACCACTAAACATGCAACTCAATGTCTCAACATAAAACACATTTCTGAGTTTCAGTATCTCAATCTCCCAAGAGCTCCAACAGCACCCTTTATCTCATCTTTATCCACTCCCAGCAGTTGGATCGATTAGCCCTTTGACAGCATTTCCATTCCAATCTCTACCACAACTTTTTTTTTCCCTGTTACATAGCAAACGCTGCACTGTAAAGTGTTTTGCAGACTGTCACTGCCTGCCACTCATGACCTGGAATCCACCCATCTTTTCAGTCAACCTAAAACAACTGCTGATAAATTGTCAGTGTATCTGTCTTTCAGCCTGATCAACAAAATAATTAAGCAAAGCAATCTGTCTTTTTGTGATTTTGTGACAAAACAAACAAACTAATTAAGGGAATACCTTTATGCAAAGCTGCCTTGTGATTGCTGCTGGAAGGGAAAGAAAAAAAAAACTACTCCATGATGAAGTTTGAGAATGAAGAACATAAAAGTGCAACCCTTTCATATGTAAATAAAGCAAAACAATAACTAGACATCCATCCGCTCCACCTACTCACCTGCTCAAGTCGAGTGCATGTCCAGCTTGCTCCTCCAGCTCCTTTCTCTGTCGCTTTCTCTTTCTTTCTCTTGTATAATGATGTGAGCTTGCCGGTTCTTGCGTTTTGTGGTCCAAAACCTGACTTTAACAATAGATATAATTCATTCAATATAGTTATTCTACTGCCATGGTTAGTCCTGTTTGTACAAGAGAATATTATGTCATTAATTCACACATTATGTTTTTCAGATATTGTAAATGTTCCATCTAATTGTCTGTCTTTTCATGCCTAGTGCTCATGACTCATGAAGCCATGTGCTAGGAATAGGTATACTACATGATTGGTGATATCTTTTTGGCCTTTCAGTACTCTTCAAGGATTCTCCAACAACTCAAATTGTCTGCCACTTATACTGTATAACTAGGAAAGGGCGTAGCAATAGATTTCAATTTTCATGCAGATAGAAAGAAAATTTTTGCACTTCAACATCACAATATCTAGAAAGAGCATAAATCATGAATGAGAAGGAAATCACATCTGAAATCATACATAGACAAAAATACTAGTTAGCATAACAGCTGACATTGCAAACCTGTGTGTTTCTCACCCTTTTATTCTTCTTCATTAGCACAAGCATCGTGAGAGCTAATGGTCATCATGAGGGTTTGTGCCAAAGGGAAGAAGAAAGGTCCCTTTTTCTTTCCTTTATCAGAAAGGGAATATAAGCCATATGCTTTACTCTCATACTATGAAGCTTCCGAGCTTTTTCTTCTAGGAACAAGTTGGATTCTTTTTCGCCAATTGAAGAAAACAACAATGAGAACACAGACAAAAGATCGAAAAGCTCAAATCAGTTCTTCCTCAGGGTGCTCCTGTGGGCATCTGGTCATCTCCAAAATGTGCACAACTTCACTCATGCTAGGCCGAGTCGAGGGGACTTGCAATGTACATACCAATCCCAACTTCACAACGGGCACAACCTCCTCTGTTGGAAATTTCCCGTCAAGCCTCCCATCCACTAGTTCATCCACTCTTCCTGCTTCCAATGCAACCCTTATCACATCACTTAACACCACCACATCATCTTCCATGTACTCCACCGGCCGCCTTCCTGTGATAATCTCTAATAGCAACACTCCAAATCCATAGACATCACATTTTTCAGTTATCTTCACTGTTCGGCATGCAAATTCGGGTGCAATATACCCAAGTGCACTCTGAACCTTGCTGCTTAGCACATACCTATCGAGCGTAGACAACAACTTGGCCAATCCATAGTCTGCAACCTTGGCCTCACCTGAGCCATCAATGAGGATGTTGCTTGACTTGAGGTTATAGTGGATAATATTCAGATGGTGTAGGTAAGCCAAACTTCTCGCAATCCCAAGAATGATATGGAAGCGTGCTTGCCATGTGAAAGGGTTTGAGGTGGAACATTCATGGAGGTACTTATATAGGTTTCCGCCTGAGACATACTCATATATGAGGAGCTGCAAGGACTGTGTCCAATAGTATCCTTCCAGAGCCACCAGATTGGAGTGCTTAAGTTTTCCAAGCATTTTAACATCCCTTTCAAAGTCTACTTGAGACTTCACTAAGCTTGAAACTGTGAGCTTTTTTATGGCTACAGGCCTTCCATCCTGGAGAGTCGTCTTGTAAACTGTACCAAAGCCACCACGACCCAGCTCACAGTCCTTGTTTAGGATTGCATGAGCTCCAGCACCGAAACCAGAGTCCTCCCCACAGAACATAACAACCTTGCCAGAGTTAGCATCACTTGCTGGAGAGTTACTATAGTATTCATCAGATAGGGCAGGGTCAGCAGCTAAATGAGAGCCAGGGGGAGCCTGTACATGCATATTAAGGATTGTAATGGTGATCACACCAAGAGCAATCACAGTAGCAGCTCCAATTGCAATAAGAGCAGATATGCTCAATATGATTTTCTTGTGGTGAATGTTCTCAGATGGTAATGTGGTATTGGAAGATGAATCTGAGGTGTTAGGATTGAGGACTATCGGCTTTGGAAGAACAGTGTGACATGAACGATTCACTGCTGAACCACAGAGACCAGGGTCGTCAGATAGGGAGGAAGGTGGGATGGTGTTAAAGAAGTTTCCAGCAGGAAGGTCCCCGGAAAAGAGATTGTGGGATATGTTAAAGGAGCGGAGATGGGGAAGATCAGCAAGCTGCTTCGGAAGGTTGCCGCTTAGCATATTGAAGGAAAGGTCTACCATCTCAAGGTTGGTGAGGCTAGCTATTGTAGATGGCACTGGACCGGTGAGATTATTATGCGACAGGACCCTAAACAAAGCAATCCAAACAAAGAATCATGAGAGCAAGTTAAATCATTAAAACAAACAATGTAAATGATCGACAAATAAAGCGTCCCTGATTTCACAATGTATACCAAAGCTAACATTGAAATGGAAAGAACTATGTCCATATGTTCAGAAACAGAAAAAAAAAAAAGGATTAACTTCTTTTTATTATACATTTTTTTATATCCTAGACTTGATCAAACTACTAATTGTTTTTTACCACTGAACCAATAATCAATAACTTTACTAGCATACAAGTTATTGCTAAAATGAACGGAGCAAAGATATGTCAAATTTGAATTGACACATTAACACATTCAAAAAGAATTTATCGAATTTTGCAAGGCTTTGAAAGTATTAAGCAGTCACTTAATCAGTCATTCAACCATGTATAAAGCTTATTTGTTCACCTTAATGACAACTGCTACAACAAAATGAGACATTACCAGGCAAAAGTACAGCTTCAGAATACTCAGAAAAGAAGGAATGATTATCTATAAAATTGTGTTAATAGAGTCTAACTTGAGCATGAATCAAAAACCGAAAACAAGAATTAACGACTTACAGAGTTGTGAGGGAAGAACAGTTCTCTATCTGTTCTGGGATATCTCCAACCAGAGAATTCTTCTCAAGTCTCAGCTCCACCAGAGACACTGCTTTTGCAATCTCCGGCGGAATGCTTCCATTGATCATATTCATACTAAGATCAAGGATTTCCATCCCCTCCAGCACCAGAACAGTAGCAGGCAAAGAACCTGAAAGTGAATTCCCAGAAAGGTTTAAGAATTTCAAGCCAAGAACACTATCAAGAGCCGCCGAAACTGTGCCAGAAAAAGCATTCCCTGACAAATCCACATAACTCAATCCCAATTCAAAAATCCATGCCGGCAGATTCCCAATAAGCGAGTTGCCACTCAAATCCAAGTTTTTCAGGTTTCTGAGAGCATGGATTGAGTCAGGAAAGCTACCGCCGAAGCTATTCCGGGACAAATCCAAAGAGGTGAGCTTCTGAAGGTCAGCGATCGGCCCAGGGATTCTGCCGGAGAAGCCATTGCCGGATAAATCAAGGAACTCCAAAGTCTTCATTTCCCCAATCCATGGTGGAACCTCCCCTGCGAAGAGGTTGGAAGCCAGGCTCAAATGGCGGCACAGTGAGAGCTTCCGCATGGATTCTGGAAGCTCACCGATGAGCAAATTTGCACTGAGATCGAGATGTCTCAGAAGTAAACAGCCTCCTAGGTCATCGGGCAACCCGCCGGAGAGCCGATTTCCTCTCAATCTGATCGATCTCAGATTATATAGCCGACTGACTCCCATTAGCATCTCTCCAACTAGGGCATTGTTGGAGAGGTCAAGGGAACGAAGGGAAGAGAGGGACAACAGACTCCTCGGCAGAGCACCTGTGAGCCTGTTCGAGGACAGATTTAGGGCAACCAAGGAGGAGCAAGAACCGATGCTCCGCGGGATCTCCCCAGAAAGGACATTGTTGGCCATCGAAAGAGACCTCAAGGACCGGCATTGCAAGAAAAACTCATCAGGAATCGTCCCCGAGAGAATATTGTGGCTGAGATCGACGAAGCGGAGCTCCTCGAGCTGGGAAAGGCTAGGGAGGAGGCTCCCCGAGAAGTTGTTATGGGAAAGGTCGAGCCTTTGCAGCGCGGCAAGCCGGAGGAGGCCGCGCCCGATCCTTCCGGAGAGAGAAAGGCCAACCAAGGAGAGCTCCGTGACGCGGCTGCTCGCCGGACTGCACCTGACGCCAGTCCAGCCGCAGGGGTCGTCCGCGTCCTCGTTCCAAGAAGCGAGCTGAAAGAGGGGATCGATAATGCCGGCCTTAAAGACGATCAAGCCGAGCACGTCGTCGTTCAGGGCCGCATTGCCGGCCTCCGCCTGCAAAGGCCATAGCAACAGCAACGGCACCAGGAAGCCAAGAAACCTCCTCCCCATCCTCCTCGGCACCAACAACGACAACGGCGAGAATCCTACTTCTCGTGTTCCTCAAGCTTCATTCTTGGGCAACAAAAGCGAAGGGAGACACAATGCACAATACTGTCCCTTCCGCCTGGTAAAGGAACAACACTGCTCCTTTATCGGAACAGAGCTCGAGGCGTTCACTTGCTCCTTTTTCTTTTCCTGCAACTTTTACTAGCCATTTTTCTCAACGACGCAACAATTCTTTTTAGAATTTTGATCAAATAATCAAATCCTACAGAGCTGGATTTCCCTTTGAAATCATAGTTGACTTGACAATTCTACGATGCATGCTTCAGTGTGCCTGGCTGCAGGGGGCGAAAGGTAACTAGTGGCACTTAACTCCTCCATGTGGATGACGCAGTCGGTGGATCTCACTTGCCTGCCAATCTGCCATGAATAAAGTAAAGAAGAGGAGTGGCAGTGTACTTGAAAATAACGCAAACTTCATGCAATGCAATGCAATCTTGCTCTTCTTCACTAATCTAATCTTTCAGTAACGCAGTCACGTACCTCGACTAGTTGAATAATGCTTTCTTAATTAGCTCTGTCTAGTGCATACTTTATACTTTACTTGCCACTGCCACATGAAGAGTGCAGAGAATCTCAGCTAAGCACAGCTTCTCTCTTATTTCTGCTTATAATTTATTGATTTTGGTCAAACATGTTTTGTCTCTTTTCCAATTGTTTGGATGTGCCAGGCTTCCAGTTTTCAAGCACCATCAAATCGTGGCTTAGATACCATCAGGCGTTATGGAGAATGAAGCCATGGATCTGCAGTATAGAAATTGGGAAGCAATAATATCTAAGATGATTATTTTCAGGCAAGAGTTTTTGAAAGACATTTAATTTCTGTTAGTATTTTGCTAAGGTCTCTGTTATTAGAAAAAAGAACAACAAAATAAGGCCTATTTTACTATGAAATCTCACCAGTAGTCTAGGTAGGCATTGAGCCCATGGTCTACACCCACTAATTAATCATGTTTTTGTTAGGATTAGATTATATGTAGTCTATGTTTAAATAGTTAAAATGCACGGTGTAGCGATAAGGCAGTTAAGGTATCTCACAGATAAAAACAGTTCAATTTTTTACTGGAATAAATATTAAAAAAATATATGTTGACAGTCCTAGGCCAAATGGACTGGATAAGGAGCGTGTCTTCACAAGCAAAGCATGACTTCAGATGGTTTTACAGGGACATTGAGACTGTGGAGATTGGGCTTTGCTATCAAGTTGCATGCACTATTCGGATTTACCCCGATGGCCGATGAAAAACTTTTGTGGAATCAGATCGATCATCTTCAGAATTAATTAGGCTGAAAGTTTGGAGATCTGATGCTAGCTTAAAAAAAAGAATATAATGTCGATAAAATTATCTCATCCTAAAGTGGTTTAATTTCATTAGATTATTTTGATATAATTGACAAAAAAAAAGTTTAAGTTGGCTCATATTCTATTTTTTATATGTGTCAAGTGGGCACTTACATAAGTTGATTGAAAGAACAACAAGTCAGTTGACTAGAGTTTAGTACAAGACTATTACAAATTCAAAGGTCAAGAGGTTGATTGGAAGTCCAAAGTAGTCAAGAGAAATTGACAAAGAGTTTAGCAAGATTCATATGATCAAGTAGGGTTGTTGGTTTGATGGCTTGGAGATCCAATGAGATAACTTAAGGGTGAGAAGCATTGCTAATATTGAAAATTTATATACGTGCGAGTTGTCGAACATTATGATGGATTGTAATCCTAAATTATTTTCTAGGTAAACTTTATCTAGAGGGTTTTACACCTAAAGAACGGATGTTATAGTTGTTGTCCTCCACGGGACAAGCGGTTAGCTAACGCAGTGCGAATTGCTGTAAAGAGAATAAGAGTCGATTTTGGAGCGGGTCTAAACTTCTTGTCCTGGCTCAGATGGCCCACTGCTAGGGCATAGTCTCCCCGTGAATTTACCTCCCTTCACTATCACTGTGAAACCAACGGTGAGAGACGTTAGGGGCGAGTGTAATCGTCTTTTGCCACAAGGATATTGTAGTTGTTATCAACATTTATGGTTAATCTCAAGTTAATTTAAGATCCTCAAGAAGATTTAGTTAATTGATAGATAAATTGAGTCAACTATAAGTATTCTACTTACAAATTGCAAATGGAAAGGTTACATTTCAACTAAGTCAACTAAAAGTAAATTCAGACAACTAAAAGCTGTTAAGTCTACTTAGTAATTGATTGCTTAAAATAGTATGTTTTCTATTGGACTCGAGTTAACTAAATTGGATTTGAGTCAATTGAAAGAGTAAAAAGAATAAACTTGTATCTTTGCCAATAGTAGACTAAAAGAGTGAGAAAGATTTGAGTTGAGTGAACTAAATTTGAGTTGACTGTCAAAATATCCTTTTGTTTGTAGACTTCTTGTTCTAAAAAACTACATATTGTTTTGATCCAATCCGCTGCCAATTTAACCTAATCAACCAATCTCATGATTGCTTCAACTAAGCCAACTTCACCTACATTTAGCCAATTGTTGGTTCTCCAACTTCAACATATTCTTGAATAGACTGATCTTGGCATCTGAATAATCTGGTGACCACAATCAATTTTGTCAAATCAAATGGATTATTCATCAATCGAGAGCTCCTATTCAATTGATCTTCTTGGATTCTTGTAGCCCATAGGGCTGGCTTAGTTGGTAAGTGTACAAGGATAACTTTTAAGTGGGCAGGGATCAATTCCTAGGGAAGTCATAACTCTGGGCCATTTATCGACCCCCTCCTTTGCACTTATCATACATGAGTTCCTAATTTATCCCCTTTCTCGGTAAGGACAGCTAAGGGGGACCGCTAATGTGGCGGTTCCATATTTTTTCTGAATTCTTATTTTTTTTAGGGTTTGTTGTTGGTTTTTATTCAATTGTTGTTCTATTAGTTGGCTGCTTTTATTCACTTGATTGATCAAATAGACTAACCCATAAATAGAAACATCTCTAGCAATCTAACTTGAGTCTATTGCTTAATCAATTCAATTATTAGTTAACTAAATTCAATTATTAGTTAATTGAATGATTGACTCCAACCAACTCTGAGATAAATTCCTCACCTAAGTCACATCTACTCAAAACCCAAAGTACAAATCACTTTGAGATTCTTAATTCACTTAGACTTTCTTGTCAAGAGGTAATACCTCCAATACTTTTCTCATCTTGCCTCTGAGACTTCTCGTGCCAAAAGATCTTTGTCTTCAAGATTTCTTGTTTTTCTAATATTGATCAACCTTGACTTAATAGGTCTTCCCCTTATCGAGAGACAGCCTCTAGGACTTCACTATCAACTTAATGTTGGTCGCTCTTGACTCATCAAAACTTTCACTTAACTATGATCTATTAAACTTTTTCTTTGAAATACTATTCTAGAGCAACATTGTGTTTTCTTATGAAAGAATATTCAGAAACTTTCATCTTTTCTTCTTTCTTTACGATGATATTAAAAATCAGATTGATACGTTCATCGAAATCTTATACAACGATAATGCTAAGAAATACCTCTTATTTCTTCCAATCACTTCAATATATCTTACCATGACATCCTCTAAAGTCTTCATATCTTAACACCTCAGTAAAATAGTATGGCAAATCAGAAGGGTCAATACCTTGTTGAACTACTAGAACTTTACTTTTGCATATGCATGTATCATTTTCATTTTGAGATGCCCAATAATCTCGCTGCATATCATCTTACTACTCATACGACATTCTCCACTCTTCCAGTTCATATCTCGTCCACTCAAACTTTCTATTCTTTCTGGTAAGCATGGTCAAGGGTGGAGCTATCTTCGAAAAGTTCTCTACAAATTTTTGGTAGTACCCGGCTAGTCTAAGGAAACTTCTGCTCTTACCGACATTCTTTGGTCTACTCCAGTTACTAACGACTTCTATTTTTGTCGGGTCTACCATAACTCCATCTTTTAAAATAATGTGACCCAGAAAATATACTCGATCTAGCCAAAATTCACACTTGGAGAACTTGGCATATAACTGCTTCTGCTGTAAGGTCTGTAACACTATCTTCAAGTGTTCCTCATGTTCTTCCTGAGTCTTCGAGTATATAAGGATATCATCGATGAAGACGATCACAAACTTGTCCAGGTATGCCTTAAATACTCGGTTCATTAAGTCCATAAACGTCGCTGGAGCATTGGTTACTCCGAAAGGCATGACCACAAACTCATAGTGTCCATACCTTATTCTGAAGGTCGTCTTCGGTATATCATCCTCTCTAACTCGTACTTGATGATAACTAGACCGTAAGTCAATTTTAGAGAAAACTGTGGCTCCCTTCAATTGATCGAACAAATCATCAATCCTCGGCAAAGGATATCTGTTCTTGATTGTCACCTTGTTCAGCTCTCGGTAGTCTATGCACATTCTCATCGACTCATCCTTCTTCTTTACAAACAATACCGGAGCTCCCCATGGTGAGTGACTAGGGCGAATGAATCTCTTGTCGAGTAGCTCCCGTAATTGTTCTTGAAGTTCCTTCAATTCAGCTGGGGCCATACGATAAGGTGTCTTTGAGATTGGGTTAATACCAGGAATAACTTCAATCTCAAACTCGATTTCTCTCTCAAGAGCTAGCCCTGGTAACTCCTTAGGGAATACTGTTGGGTAGTCACATACTATTCTGACTTCTTCAAGCTTCTGGACTTTCTCTAACTTCGTATTACCTACATGTGCCAGATACCCAGTGCATCCTCCATCTAACATCTTCTGAGCTTTGATGGCAGATAGAAATTTCTTAGTCTTTCTCTTTGATTCCCCGATAAACTCAAACTTAGCTTTTGCCTCAGACTGGAATACTACTCTTCGTTTATGGTACTCGATAGAAGCGTCGTACTTGCTTAGAAAATCCATTCCTAAGATAACGTTATAGTCAGACATGTCCAGTATGATTAGATCACTATAAAGCTCTCTCTTAGAGATCCTAACTGGCACAGGACGCAATATATGCGTAGATGTCATTACTTCTCCCGAGGGTAGTGTCGTTAAAAACTTACGATCTAGTACTTCCGGAGATATATCTAATTTCTTAGCAAATGCTATGGAAATAAATGAATGGGTTGCCCCAGTATCAAATAACACAGTAGCATACT
>JBAMHZ010110912.1:0-16184 GCA_037177395.1 Alpinia galanga | reverse complement strand
ATATATATATGTCAATTCTAATTGAAATCAAAATCATGTACAATCTCAAAATATGAAGAAAAAATATTCCTGGGAGCAACATGCAACAACAAAACAAAAAAAGGCTTTGGGAAACGAAATTCGCGATTCTTCAAAAATCATATTTGGCATGACAAATCATGTGCAGGACTTTTACCAACAGTAGTGTATCTAAGGTATCTTAGTAACTTTTGGTTCTTGAGGAATGGAACAATTAACAACCCATATCCAATCTCCTACATAAGATCTGTAATCCAACTCCTTAGAGAACTTTCAAGTATAATCAAATTCCATATATGACGAACTTCTCTGGTTCTCATCTATTTCAGAGATAGGGAAAAGAAAACTCCTATAACAAATAACGCCTGAAGCTTAAAAGTGTTGTGATGATGCAGAACCAATTTGAATACTGGATCTAATCCCTCTTCCCCAAACAATATAGCTAGCTAATGTACCTGATATGCAGTGTTCTCATGTGAAAAACTACTGCAGGATTCAATTTTCCAAAAACTTTTTGGTTATAACTTGTCCAAATGAGGGACGACTCAATGGCCTAATACTTTTCACTTTCTGAGGTCACTTTCTATTAGATGAAGACAAAAGCCTATATGCATCGGTAACTCCCCTTATTATATGGTTCTCCAGCAAGGAGTTCCTCTGCAAAAGATCATTAGAGTACTTCAATATCTAAGGTACGTTTCAAAAACCGTTGTATTCTGGTTGGCACGAGCGAAACAAATCATTCTGCCAACCAACCAGGCTCATGGAACGAGCCAAAACACAAAGATAATCTTCTAAGTGGACAGGCAAGACAAAATCCTATTTCTGCAGAGGTTTATTCTATGACAGGCATGGGAGGGTTCTCTTTCTCAGAAAGCACAAGGATTCTCTGCTTCTGTGAGGCGCAAAGCTACCTTCAGCGTTGGCAACACAAGTCAACAGGAGATGAGTTGAAATTAGCCTGCAATGGCCAAAACTTCTTCTAATGCCAATGACGTGAGGCAATGTGATGCGAGATGTGAGCCAATCAGTTTCCTCCTCCTGCATGAAAGCTTCCACCTCGTCTTTTATTTGATTTTTCTTTTCTTCCCTAAATCAATTCCTGACTCCTAACTGTGTCACTGGCAGCATGTGTCACAAACCCAACACAGCAGCACACAGTATTCATTTGACTGAACTAATACTCCGCTCAAGACATTATTTTAAACCGTGATCTGCTGAATTTTAGACAGTCAAATTTGATCAACTCTAAACAGCTCCTCCTCTTTTATTTTTTCTTCCCAAAATAAGTTCCTGACTCCTAACTTAGTGCCACCAGCAGCATGTGTCACAAACCCAACATAGCAGCACACAGTATTGGTTCAGCTGAGGACTAATTCTCAGCTCATAACATTATTTTTAACCTTGGTCCGCTCAACTTTAGACAATATTCGATCAACTCTAAACACACATCCCTCTGTCGAACCTCCACAAAAATATGATGAACTCCCTAATAAGGAAGCACATTTAAGACATCACTAATAAGGAAGAACATATAGAAATGCAATCCCTAAATGGTTGAAACTTAGTATTCTTGCTATCAAGCTGAACTAACTACAAACAAACTTTATCAAAAACTTCAATCTTCTGTCCACTAATGAAAAAAATTGAAATTAGTGAGGAAATGGGTTAGCTACAACAGTGAGAAGTCTTGCTTCCAATGATAACTAAACAGAACAAGCAAAGCGATGAAGAAACATGGATACTAATGGTCACTCCTTCACTAATTTCTCTCAATAAATTAGAAGCCTGGCACATAAGGTGTAGAAATTTCATGGGAGGAGCTATTCTCAAATAAAATGCAAATTTTATCTTGAATGATCAAAGCTTTAAACTGCAATATATTAATTTGAGCAAAAACAGATGACATTGCCTTCTTATTCAAATCCCTAAATTGCATTGTACAAATTCAAGAAGAAATATATGCATACCTTAAAACAATTTGACTCAGATGGAGCTGGATCACCTCATAGTAGAGTACAAAGAATACAACCTCAAAGCACCTGCTATGCTAAAGAGAGATTAATACCATGTCAAAGGATTTCCGTTATTACCCTTTAGGCAATGTAATTTCAGTAGTTAAGATTATTCAAAGTCGCATGAATCTAAACAGAGCATAAAACAAATGACTGTAATCACTATGAACCTAAATGGAAAGGCTTGATTAGCCATATGTTAAACTAAGAGAGTTGTTTACCAATATCAAACATTTATAGGGATAAGAAAATCAGTTTGGCCAGCACACCAAGAAGGCAATTCATAATAATTTAATTATTATTTTTATTACTTCCTGACTCAATGAGCCATATGTCCATTCTCAACACCCAACCCATACAATACCCCTGCATATTTCTCAGTGGAACCATTAAAGAAAGACTCTTTCAACTTCCTAAAAGCGCAGGAGGTGAGCAAGCTGTCTGAGCCCGCTTGGTGGCATATTCCAACTCTCTCGACCTCCAGCAATTCAGCAAGCTTGTTAAGACCACCATGGAGGCTGTTGCAGAATTTCATGAGGTGCTTGATGTCATACACGGTCGGGAAGTAGATCTTGATGAGCTTGAAGAACCCAACCTGGGTGTCAGGGAGGTTCTGGCAGGTGAGCAGCTTGAGAAGGTATCCAAAGTCGTATCCGCTGTGGAAGGTCACCCAGTGCACGGAGTCATTCAGCACGATGCCTGACGACATCAGCAGTTCAGCGAACCTCTGCGCGTCTATGCCCTTCTCGACGTTCTTGTGGAAGTCAATGCCGCTCTGACAAAGGAGATCGATGGAATCGGAGGCGGAGATATCACGCTGAACGTCGAACTCGCGAAAGTTAAACTGCCAGATGCAGCCTCGGTCGGTGCCACAGGTGGGGAGATTGCCGAGGTCGTCGGAGAAGGTGAGACCGAGCTGGATGAGTTTGAGCATGTCTACGTTGGCCTTAAGTGTGGCATAGTTAAAATCAGAGTTGGAGTGGAAGTTTCCGAGAGGGCGGCAGACGATGCCCGGGAACTCAGTGTCCATAGCAACGTAGGGAAAGTCGTCGACGATCTCACGGATCAGGGAGAACTCTGCCTCGAGGTTTTCGGCCCACACCTCGCGGATCTGGACCGTCTCGTTCCTTGGCAGGATCGACGACATCGCAGCGGCACCAATCGGGGCCAAGAACCCTAGCGGAGGGATTCGAAGTCGAAGCGGAGCGAGAAGAGACTGGAAATGGGAGGATTCGAAATCTAGCGGTTACGGACGCGGCGTGCGCCGGTCCGCAAAGGGTTCGGGCATCGGAGGAGGGCGGAGGGAGCCAGAGAGGAGGCGGACGAAGATGGGGAAGGGGATGAGGTCGGACGAGAGGGACATAAGGGTGAGGCTGAGGCACTCGTTTCCGGAGCACCGCCGGCACCGGTTATGCTTGCGAGGTGGGATGGCGTGGCAGGCTATTATTGGCCCTTTAACGATGGCGAAGGGGACGAAATGGATTATGGATCTTCACAAAGAACTCTCTTTAATGATTTAAATTAAAAATAATAAAAAGTTGTACTCAGAAAATATCTTCACAAATATCGCAATAATATTTAACGGGGAAATGAGACTCTTGAAGGGATAGACAATAGTAGGAAGATGACCTTCTAATACAAGATTATAAGATAGGATTGAAGTTGGTAGAGAGAGGATTCCAATTTAGTAGGTTAAACCTATGGAAAAATTATTTTAATAAAAAAATAAATTATAATTATAATTATAATAAGCAATGCAATTTCCATATCAGTTATTCACAAAGAATTTGAAATCAGGTTAGTTCGTGGCCAATTCATTATGGAAAATAATAAAACAATAAAATAAAATAAAATAAAATATTTGTATATTCATTTTATTTTTGGATATTTGGCAAAATCTTAAACCAAACCCCGCTGCGCAAAGGGAGAATAAAAAGGCGTCGTTGCCATCCTCCATTTCACTCGCCGACCCGCACTCTACAACCTGAAACGGTTGTGTCAGCGATAGCAAGAAGCGAGACGGGTGGCGAAAAGGCGGAGATCGGAAATCCACCTCATTCCTCTCTGCTCCTCTCACTTCGTCCATCGTAGGTAACGAAACCCTCGCCCTCGATCGCTTTCCGCCCTTGGCCCCTTTCCCTCACGTTATCTTCTTCTTCTTTTTCCAGGATTTGATTTGAGCTTGACTTTTTGAGTTCAGAAAGCCGGATCAATGGCCTCCGAGAACGAATTGGTGGACGGTCTTCGAGAAGTCGGGAAGCAGCTTGAGTCTCCTCCCACCGACGTCGACGATCTCCTCTCCCTCCTCGATGTAAGACCCTCTCGAGACCCTCCTTTTTATCCGTTCCAAATAGAGTGCTGGGTTGTGAGTTTTCTCCACCGTTTTCATTTCCCGTTGTTTTTTATTTCCTTGCTGTCGTTCTACGCACTTGGTCAGATTTTTGTATCTAATATGCCTATATTGCCTCTCTTTTCTTGGATGATGGTAAGGTTGCACTTGCATTTACGTTATATTTAATTGCTAATTTCTATTTCATTCTAAAATAGAGTCGTTTTTAGCATAGCGATTTTTCTTTCCTTTTTTCTTTTTGTTATTGTTGTTTGACATCCAAGCAAAATTTCATACAATAAACCATTAGTGGATTTGGATTTATTAATGAAGTTAACTTCTATGTTTCTGTCATTCTGTAAGAAAATGCAGTTAATCTGTGATGGGAAGTTTTTTCACAGATGATTTGGAGTTGTTTGAGATTTAAATATCAGGGTGAAACCTTATCAAGAATCTTGATAATATTTTACTTTCTGATAGAATTAATTAAGACTTCAGAAGGTTAAGCTGGAAAAGTAAAATATGCTTGTCACGATGTTGGCAATTATTTTATTTTATTTTGTGCCAGTTTAGAGATGTGAAATATACCTAGACTATTGTCAGTTGAAAATGGATTGTTGTGCCAGTTTAGAGATGATTGAGATCTAAATGTTAGTATGAAAATTGATTGTTAGGTTCATGATACTATCTTTATCTTCCTACACTAAATTAATGCGAAAGTAATATTTCCTCTTGTGTCACTTATTACATCGATTGCAAAATAGACGCCTTCTTACTTTTTATTACATCCCATTTCTGCACCATAGTAAATCTGTTAATTTGTTGAATGTGCTGTGTGAAACTAGGAATGGTGTTTAGTGTTGTTTGCAAAGTGTCTCACACACTTGAATTAATAGTATCTGATTTTTTTTCTGGAACATTCTTTATAGTATTATTTATCTTTGGCACATGGTCTTGCTTAGATATTGCCTTCTGATTTCAGCAAACTGAGAGACTTTTAACAAGAGTTCATCAATCACCAAGTCAGTCAATTATAGATGCGCTTCGTCCCGCCATGAAAATGTTGGTTGACAAGAGGCTTTTGAGTCATTCAGATGAAGATGTGAAAGCAATAGTTGCTTCATGTACAAATGAGATTACAAGAATCACTGCCCCCGAAGCTCCATATAATGATGATTTAATGAAGGTCTGGATATGTGGAGTCCAGTTATCTCATGAACATCTTTTAGAGTAGCATAAATTTAACTTCTTTTTTTCTTAAAGTAGTTTTCTGTAACCTTTTCTTCCTTCCATCATGTAGGAGGTGTTCCAGAACATCGTTGACACACTTGACAAATTAGATGACATATCCAGTGACTCATTCTTTAGGAGGGTTTCTATTCTTGACACCTTTGCCAAAGTTCGATCATGTGTTGTGATGTTGGATCTTGAATGTGATGCTCTGGTTTTGAATATGTTCCGCATTTTCCTTAGAACAATTCGGTGAGGGTTTGTAGATTTATTTTAATCATATTATTTTCTTATTTGTTTGTAATACTAGTAAAGTGAGATATATCATCATATTTAGTTGCTTCATTGATATTGTATCCTTCCATAATTGTTGATGTTTAGTATTGCATTTATCAATTTTTTTCTTTGGTATTTTTATCATGTGTGAAAATTGGGTGTATCAATGGACCATGTCTAGGTTGAGTCATCTGTTGGATCAGGCTGTGCCAAGTATGATCACAATTGAAATTCAACCTAAACCCAACCCGAGTTTGAGCATACTTGGTTTGGGTCGTACTTGGACTAGCTCATGAATTGAGCAATAAAAGAAAACTCAAATATTATAGCAATAAAAGGCAGTATGGTGCACACAGTTCCTGCCAATGTGAGATCTTAGAAAGGTCGGATCACATAGGGCCTATTGTATGCAACTTTACTTTACATTGCAAAAGCTTGTTTCTACAATTTGAAT
This sequence comes from Alpinia galanga, assembly GCA_037177395.1. Taxonomy (NCBI): domain Eukaryota; kingdom Viridiplantae; phylum Streptophyta; class Magnoliopsida; order Zingiberales; family Zingiberaceae; genus Alpinia; species Alpinia galanga. The sequence continues at coordinate 9,862 of JBAMHZ010110912.1, read as the reverse complement.
CCGTGACCACAATGTCACACGACAACAACTTTACTGCTGTGTCAAGGTTCCCCTTCAAATATAATAATAATAATATATTAATATTACTTAAACATATTTAAAATAATTTGATAAAATTTAAACTTTTATAATTTCTTTAGAGAGAAAAGTTAATATATAAAATTATATAAATAGAAGGCAGTCCAGTGCATGAAGTTCCCATCAATACAGGGTCTTGGGGAAGGGTTGGACCGCATTGGGTGTAAAATTATATATATAAAAATTAAAATATTGTTTATGGGCTGTGATATGCCCACAAATTGTGTTGGAACCAAACCCAAGTCGTGCTCGAGATGACCTAATCTTGTTCTAGATCAAGCATGGCTAGTGGGCTAGGTGAGTTGTGGCCGAGAGGCTTGTGACACAAATTGACTAATTTAGTGCTTGTTGGTTGTTCTGAGTCCCAATCAAATTTATTCAAATTTTGCATCCCTCGTCTTATTATTCTCACTAGGTTTATTGTGAGGTTTTCTAAACTTTGAACCGGTGCCTCCCACGCAACTAGGAGAGCCATCGCCCAAGTACCTTAGACTTTGTAAAATTAGGGGCTTTAGCCGAGCCTTGAGAACGCATCATCGAAAATATGCTGTGTGCTTTATACTTCGTTTTAGTTTAAAATGTACATCACCTTCTCAAGAAGGAAAAACTTATCCATAATTACTAGAATTGCTTTTGTATAACTTAGAAAATTTACTTGTTTCCAAAATGTATTTGCACTTTATGGTGGCTATATTTGCATATGCAATGCCACATTGAATATGTAATTCCATAGTTCTGCATTCCTAGTTTGAAATGATAGTCAATCCCGCTTCAGATTGGCCAAGTTGGATAACAGCTGCTCCATTCATTCTCAATAATTTGCACAACTCACAAAGCTTTAAGAGTCAACGAAATACACCCATTGTCAGAATTAACATCCATTGACAGAATTAACTTGCCTAAGCGAACAAAATTAGACTAGAATCGGGCTGAAAAGGGAAAGGTAGAGAAAAAAGAAAAGGGAAAGGAGGGAGAAGGTGCACTTAAGGTAATGTCAAAATGGGGTGAAACATTTGCTTGATGTTGCTTTTGGCAAAGGCAAAACAAAGCTTTGGATGCTGGGTTTGCACTAAAATTTGATGTTTGTGGAGGCTTGGTACGAGGTGAATGATTGAGACAAGTGGCATAGCATGGAGGCAAGGACAGATCTTGCTAGTTGACACAAATATTGCGTGCGGGGGTTGGTTTTCTCTAAGGTTCAATTCCTGAAGGTTCTTAACTTATGTGATTAACTGACTTGGCCTACATATATGAATAAGATGATATTCTTAATAAAAAAAAAAGTATATGTAATAATGGCTCAATATGAAATGAAAGTATTAATAATCTGATATAATCTAGTTAATTATCATCGTTGAATAACATGATATTTTTATTAATAAGTAATGATTGTATACTAAATATTCAGCAAGAATATTTTGGAAATCTTGTAGTATTATCACTTATTGTTTATTAGTAATATATACTATTAATCTGGCATTTTTTGTTCATAATTGTAATATCTAAGAATATATTAGTTTTATAGTAGTAATGCTTAAATAATTTAATAAAACATACTATAAATTTTATCATTTTAGTGTTACTAAAAGATTCAGTATTATTTCCCATCATGGTTTAAAGAAGCAGCTGCTTGGGTTGCATATGCAACCACGAAGACGGATTTAGAAGGGAATTAATTGTATAGCACATTGGGCTTATGGTCCCTTTAGGAAGCAAGGTGCATATGTGGGCCATATATGGAATATATGATCTTCATATGCAAGTTTAAAAACATAATTTGTCTAAATTGATTTAGACGGAACCAAATTAACTTGAAACCCTAAACTATAGTGCATTTGGTAGCTTGTATCATGTCAGTTGCAAGTGATGAACATTTTAGATATTTATTATATACATATTACTTACATTGACATATAGAATTTATTTAACATTGTTGATTAATAATGATTATTATAATTCACATCTTTTCTTTGTATGATTGATGCATATTTCTCTTTGCCAAGAATCAAATGTGTTGACTAATATACTTTATTATATATAAATGCTAGTCAATTTTATTAACATTAATATTTTAATAATATTCTCTTACATATCACATATGCACTATATAATATGTTGATGACTTGTGTCTGCTTTTTAGAAACCTTGAATTTAATTGTATATTTAAATTATCCAAATCATATGAAATGAACAATTATTTTTCTTTCTTGTTCCCCTTATTTTTATTTAAATTTCCTTTTCCGATTGCAATCATATCTGTTCGTATGACTAAATTTATATTTCTTAGTCTAGTGGATCTTGATAGTAATTCCTTCAAGTATGCTTTATTTTTCAATTAGCTCATTCAACCAACCTAGTTTATTAGGTCTGTCCACCCTAGTTTATTAGGTCTGCTCACCTTTATTTTAAATAGCTATTCCTGAAGAAGGCTCATCCTAGCTTATTTATTTCGTTGAAAGTTCAAAAATCAATTGAATGAAAAAGGAATTCTTGACTGAGAGATACTTATTTGATGCTTTAAAAGAATGCAAGGTTTATACTTAGTAATGAACTATAGATTCTGTCAAAGAAAGTTATTTTAATGCAAAGCATTAAACTACATTTCTGGTAGATGATGATTTGAGGGCAACAATTATTTGTTTCAATCATGAGCGTTAATAACATTTAACACTGTAAGCTTTGTTCTCTCACACTTTTTTTACTTTTATGTTCTTCCATCTTCATTGCTCAATTATTACTTAGTGTCTTGCCCTTCCCATTTGGCACGAAATGAGCACACATCTCAGAGTGCAGCATTCACTTAAAGGGCCCAGAAATTCTTGAAGTTGGTGATCTGGGATTATTATTAGTAGTTTCATGGCCATCCTACTCTCTTGGAATGAGTACCTCTTCCCATGGATCCTAGAGCGACAATTGGGTGAGGGGTTTCTTAACTTATAGGGCCTGAGATTTCCAAATTACACAACAAGGATTACAAGTAGCAATATTCCTCCTGTTCTCATATATGAGCACTACATTCATTTGATTGCATGTTCAATAAACTCTATTTCAATGTCGTTCCTCTCTGCTTCATATTCTTTTTTTACTTCATTTTACCTGTTATTTGTTCATTGCTTATGTCATGTCTGTTTTCTCTTGTTGTATAATTCTATCTTCTTCCTTGAACTTTCAGGCCAAATCATAGTGAGAGCATCTTCTCCTCCATGGAGACCATTATGACTGTTTTATTGGAGGAAAGTGATTACATCTCCCAAGAGCTTCTCTTCTGTCTTCTGGATGCTGTTAGAATTGATAATAAAGTAAAATTTTGCTTCAAATTCCTATTTTTATCTATCCACTTTACTAGTTTCTTATGTTTTTCCTTTTTTGCTCAGGACACATTGCCAATTGCTCGCATGCTTGCAGAAAGAGTAATCACCGATTGTGCCCCAAAACTAGAACCACACTTGAGGAAAATCGCTAAGCCAAGGAATGCTTTCTTAAGAAAGTATAGCAAAGTTGTTGCTTCCATAATCGAAGGCAAGTCTGGTTTTAGAGGGCAACAAACCATAAATTCTGCCAATGTTAAGGTGTGACAATCTTTTATCTAGACATAGTTGAGATCTTTCTTATTGAATGAAGCTGCCATTTATGTTTATAGCTGCTATTTGCAGCAGCCTAATTCCTAAGGCACTGTTTGTAATTTAAAGTGAACATTTCCACACAAGGATTAGGGTTTTTTAAAATGTCGATGACTTGTGTGATTGCCAGGACATTGCATTTAAATTTAAATCCATACATTGCACTCTACTAGTTTATGTGAACCCTTTTGTTGGCTGAGAGTTTTTTTTATATAAAAAATAACAATCTGAAATTTTTTTTTTGTTTAGGAACTGGCAAATGCAAAGAGAGAGGATTCAGATGGTGAGACTGTTAACATTACATCCCCAAATCTAAATCCCACAGAGAGTTCTGATATACCTAGATCAAGAGTAGGCCGTCCACGTGGTTCAAATAATTCAGGAACAAAATTAAAAATGCTGGCAGGTGCCAAGCGTAAGATTGTCGGGGATGTTTCATCTGCAAAACAGAATTTTGAGAAAGATGTTGCAGGAGAGATGAGGCAGAAGGTATTTGTGCAGTAGATTTTCATTGTTGCTTACCCTTATCTCCAAATATATCCTACAGCTAGTATCTCTGTACCCTATCAATGTCATGATAATTTTTTTTTTTGCATTTTACTTCTGAATATAATAATGATGACCCAGTTTCCTGACTGGCTCAGATGCAAAATCCAGATGAGAGATTACTCGGTGATAGAGTTCAAGTATGGTGGCCAGAGGACCAGCAGTGAGTTTCCCTATATATGTATATTTTTCAGTTAGAAATTGTTAAAATTTTATTTTTTCTGAGTTTGATTCACAGGTTCTACACTGGCAAGGTTATCGAGTACAATCACCTCACTAAAAAACATAAGGTGTTGAGCACTTTGAATTGAGGAATCCTCAATGGGTTTGCTCTTCTGTTTTATTTGTCAATAATTTTTGTTACACTTTCAGATCTTATATGATGATGGGGATGTGGAAAAACTTTTGCTCAAGGAAGAGCGTTGGATGTTTGCCAGTGAAACAAGAACATTCTCAACATCTGATCTCGCCGTAAGTTGTTTTGTCCAATATCATTTTAGCTGTGTGATTTGTCAGCATCTAATTCAGCAGATTTATTTTCTTCAGGAACATGCAAAAGATGCTAATGATGCTTCTCTGGACGAGTATGTGCCACTTTGAATTTTTTGTTAAGGATATACACAGCATACATCTATGTTTTGATTGTCTAGCTGTTACTATTATCTAATATGTTAATTGCATATGACCTATTTGTTTTTACCGATACATTCTCGTTGGATCTTTTGCATCCCAGCAAAGCGGCAAAGATAAAATCAAATTCTACAGCAGGAGAAACATATGCGCAGACAGCAATAAAAAGGTTAATTAATTTTCTTTAAACGCATTGCCTCTCTGATAATGCAATTTCTGAATCATTCCCTTAAGTAGCTATTGGCTCAAATTTCAGCCCTGCAAGTTCTGAACTGCTGAAGAGAAAAGGCCGACCGCCTAAAGTTGGAAGCTCTGGCCAATCTAAGCCGAAGGAAGATTTTTCTCCCAAGGTTGAGAAGAAGCCTTTGTTGGATGGCACACGTGAACCTAAAAGCAAAATCACAGTTAACGATAAGGATATACTGAGAAGTAAACCAGATGAAGAGATCTTGAAACTGGACCAAAAGCTTAAGGATATACCTTCCACGAATGCTAGTGGTATTGAAGCAAAGACAAGTTTAGATCCCAAACGAGAGATCTAAAGATTTGGAGATGCGGAGGCATTATCAGAGGTCTGCAAGATGGAAGGCGACACTTAAAAAAGAGTTAATATTTCAAATTGAGTTTGTAATCCTGTTGGTTACTGAACTCGATTCAGGCAATCACATTATTCCAAGGAATTGTGTCGTATGAAGGTGGTTTTTTAATCTGATTATTTTTGGTTTTTATTAAGTTCAGTATGGAAACCATGGCTGGTGATCTATAGCAGTTCATAAAATTTTGGTACCTTTTTTAATCATAGGCTGACCGTATGTTATTTCCCATTTAATCAATACTAAAATGCGGCTTTTTTTTCTTTTTATTTACGAAAATGATTTCAGTTCCAAGTATGTAAATTAAATTGGATTCCATCTCAGATTTATCCAATTGAAATTGAAAAATATTTATGATTCCAATTTGATTGGAAGTTTGAAAATATAAATGATTTTGATCGAAATGAAAACTAATTTGTTTGAATTTTAATTCGAGTAAAATTTAATTATAATTTAAAATGATTTAAAGTCAAATTTGATTAAAAAAAATGGAATATATTCGAATTCAATAAATTCAAATATGAATTAAATATTTTTTGAAATGATACGAAAATCGCGAACGTGTTCAATTCGTTCGCACCCTGGATCAGGAACACTGGCGACGACGTAGTTTGTAAAATGGACGAAGAATAAATTTAGTAAATAACTGAAAAAGATAACCGACCAAAAGTGTCCAGTCGTAATGATGTTGACTCCTTTCTCCGAATGACTTGACGGGCTGAGCAGGCTCCGGTCCAACAGACCGTCCCTGCTGCCCCGCTGCTGGCGCTGCGAGGCCGCCCACAGCGCCGTCCAACAGCTCGCGAAATGACACGACTACCCCTGCACCAAACGCCACCAACGAGGCCCTCCGTCGTGGCAAACATCTCGCCAGCTTGCGGCGCTGGAAGGAATTTAACAAACGAGAACAAACAGCGCCAACGTCTTCTCGCGGCGATGACCTCCAAAGCTTCCCGATAGTTGCTGCTTGTTGCTCATAGAATTCTTCGATTCATCTCTTCAACGGATCGGTGTATCCCCGAAGTTGACCTCTCTTCTCAATTTTGGCAACTGAAACTGGGGCAATCTTTCGCCGGCAGAGAGCGGGGTTCGTTCGAAGTTGTGGAATTGGTGTCCGAGTCGCTACTTCCTTCGCAATCTGCTGATTGGTCCTGGGGAGCGCGGTTGATTCTCAGCTTGGTTTCTAGGGTTCTGATTTGGTTGGTCAAGACATGACGTTGTTCAAGAGGTTCTTCTTCAGGAAGCCGCCCGACGGGCTGCTTGAGATCTCCGAGAAAGTCTACGGTAAGAAATTGACGTCGCCGTATGTGTTGTCTACGTGTGATTTGTATACTGTTACTGCACGGATCGTGTTTTTTTTAAAAAAAATCTATTTTAGCAGAAATGGCCGCTCTTTTTTAAAAGCAATTGTTTGTCTTGAATAAATGAAACTTGTTGTTTCGGAATAACTAGTGTGGCTGCAATGTTCTCCATTTTTTTTATTGTTTCTCGCGGATAGTGTATATAATTGGTTAAGCATGCATCGAGAACTTTTCATCTTAATCCAACACAAAATTTATCATATTATTTTCTTGCAAAAGAAGATTAAAATTTGTCTGCTTATGTATTTTTGATGTTTTTTTTATTCCCAAACAAGCAACGCTGATCCTATTGCAAGGTCACACGAAAGTATTCAACTTTTTTCCACTTCACATAAAATATCGAAGGAGAGCATTATTCAGTTATAATTGGGGAAATACTAAGAGAATTGGAGCTGTGAATAAGTTAGCTAGTCCAGCTAAGGTGAGATTCCACCTTGAAAAACTTTGTTGGTTAAGTTCAAAGACTGATTTAGTTCCTACGAGATATGCATATATTTTGCAATATATAATTATTTCTATAAAAGATTCATTAAGAAGTTACTAGTGCACATAGAAGCAGGTAGTTGGAATTTTCTTACTGTTGATGCTATTTTGAACCAATGTTTGCAATTTCTTTTGGTACCATTTTCTAGCTGATGCATGACTAGAGCTCAAGCACTTTTCCCCATATTAATCTGAATTTTCTTCTTGCAGTGTTTGATGACTGCTTCTCAACTGATGTTGTTGGGGAAGATGAATATAAAGAATGCATAGAAGCTATTGCGATGCAATGCCGGAATCATTTTCCTGATGGCTCGTTTATGGTTTTTAATTTCTGTGATGGAGAAACTGAAAGCCAAATAGCCAGCATCCTGTCTGAGTTTGATATGACTGTGATGGATTACCCTCGACATTATGAAGGATGCCCATTGCTTAAGATGGAGATGGTCCACCATTTCTTGAGGTCTTGTGAGAGTTGGCTCTGTTGAGGTCAGCAGAACTTCTTACTGATGCACTGCGAGCGAGGAGGATGGCCAGTTCTGGCGTTCATGTTAACTGCACTTTTGATATACCTAAAGCAGTATGCAGGGGAGCAGAGAGCATTGGACATGGTCTACAAGCAGGCCCCTCATGAGCTTCTGCAGTTTCTTTCACCCCTGAATCCTGTACCTTCTCAGCTAAGATACTTACAGTATGTTTCAAGGAGTGTTGCCTCAGAGTGGCCTCCACCTGATAGAGCACTTACCTTGGACTGTATTATTCTCAGAATGATCCCAATTTTTTCTTCAGAAGGTGGTTGCAGACCTATATTTCGAATTTATGGACAAGATCCACTTTTCCTTTCTTAAAAGACAACGAAAGTTCTGTTTTCAACTCCAAAGAAGAGCAAACTGGTCCGACATTACAAACAGGTTACTGCAAATTTGCATATTAGTCATGTGTAATTTTTGTTGAGAACTGGAGCCTGTAACTGTGTATTTGTATCAGTTTCTAGTATTTTATATATCCTAGTTTGATTTCTTAATTCCATGGAGCATAAAGCGGATTCTTATAAGTTATACATCACATTTGCATCTTATTTTTTTTTTATCATGTCAATTGAACCGTAAGCTACCTGTAGTTATAATGGTGTCTGATATTCATCTTATTAACACACACAATAGTGAAACTTCTTTTGGAGCATAGATTAAGACAAAGATGTATTAAGTGCTAATGTATTTAAGGTTTGCAGGCAGAGTGTGAACTAGTAAAAGTTGACATAGGTTGCCACATTCAAGGAGATGTTGTAATCGAGTGCATTAGCTTGGACAAAGATATGCAATGAGAAGAAATGATGTTTACAGTTGTACTCAACACAGCTTTCATCAGGTCAAATATCTTAATGTTAAATCGTGATCAAATTGATATCTTGTGGGGTGCAAAAGACCTTTTCTCAAAAGATTTCAGAGCTGAGGTGTCTTTTGTGTAGTAAAATTATTATCATATCTTACCCATTAGTTCGATTTTGATCAACAACTTTCTTGCTTGCAGGTTCTTCTTTCTGATATGGATGTAGCTTCATCAATTACAACTACAGAATTAGCAGATATTGAGGATAAAGGACTTCCTGTGGAAGCATTTTCTAAAGTGTATGAGATCTTCAGCCACTTGGATTGGCTAGAAGGGAAGGAAGATGCAGCAATTCAGATTCTCCGACAGATGGTATCACCAAACTCAGAAGAGAAATCAAATAAAGTTACCCGAGAAAAAGTGGAATCCCATAGTCCACCACAGTCTCCTAACGCTAAAATTCTCTCAGAGAAGCTTCAGTCTAATGAGAAGAATGAAGGTGATGTATCTGAAAGTGAAACTGCTAGAGCGAAGATGACGTTTCCTTTGTCACAACATTCTACTTCTGTTTCTGGACAATCAGAATCTTCTGAAACATCAATGTCTCAACCACCATCATCTGAACCTGTTGAAAAAATAATGCACTCAGCACTGCTGCAACCGTCATTACCCACACCACCAGCACTGCCACTGCCACGTCGACCACCTTTAGAGCTACCATTTTATGCTATCTCTAAGCAAAAGAAATTGATAATTCCTCCTGTACCACCATCAATACAATCTCTTCATGCTATTAACAATGTTTCACTTGCATTATCTCCAATACCACCCCCATCAAAATCAGAAACACATAAAAAATCTCCAATTCCCTTGTCAGCAATTTCAAAATCCCTTTCCCTATTATCACTGGAACCTCAAGAGTTATCAGCTACTGAGTCATTGACTTCACTCATCTATCCTCGTTCTCACGCATCTATCCTTTCATCTCCTCCACCTCCTTTGTCTTCATGTTTAGATTTTCCCTCACCTCCACCTTTGCCTCCTCCATATTCCATTATCCCCTCAACTCCACCAAGAGTTAACCCCTCACCTCCACCACGAATTATCCCCTCCCCTCCACCTCCACCTCCAGGTTTGGTTGTCTCCTCACCTCCCCCACCAAAGATTCCAACACCTCCTCCTCTGTATCTAGCTATCTCCTCACCTCAGCTAGATGTCCTACCAT
>JBAMHZ010110492.1:0-16193 GCA_037177395.1 Alpinia galanga | reverse complement strand
CCGGAGCTGAAGCTTGATTGGATCGCAGCCTATTCTAACTATATCGCAATGTTGCAGTTATGATCAAATCAGATTCCAACTGCGATCCAATTAAACTCCGACTCCGACTGGATCGGGATGTTGTAACTAGATCATGATGTTATAACTAGATCGTAATGTCTAATGCAATTAAGGTCTACTAATATTGTGAAAGTAAATATTTTGCTTGGTTAGATACATGGTCATGACCTTGAAAGAGTCCGTCGATTAACTTAGAATAGACCCCCTTTAGAAATACATGTCGTTACAAGAAAAAACTATTATGATAATATATACCGTGGTGAAATTGAAATATTGTTCCTAAAAACTTAATTCTCTAAATTATTCTTTGCCTGTTTACTTTTGCTCTTTACTTATTCAAAATATTCATTACTAATCTTTTCTAGATAATCTATTATTGTAAACATTTAGTACTTACAGTAATCTATGTGGAATAGATATTTTATTACTTGACAATAATCGTACGCTTATAATAAAAGTCACATCGAGTTTTTGTTGTTATAGAGGGCTCCATAGTCTGACTGTGGAGCTCTCTGTCATGGCCGTGTTGGTCCTGACACGGTTACATTGACTAGGCACTTTCGTGTTGATGTAAATCCAATGAGATATGAAAGTCTCTTGAACTCATAATAAATTGAAAAAAAAAAATCAAAGTCTAAGTTTCGATTGCAATCTGATTAAAATCGAAATATGACCACAATCTGATTGAAATTCGACTGCATCAGAGTTCGATCGAATCATAATCGGATTCCGATTGGATCGTAGCCGGAATCTGACCCGATCACACCGCAACATCATAACCATTAGCAGCTATGATTAGACTAGATTCTAGCTATGATCCGGCTAGATTTTGACGACACAGGCATCCGACTAGATTTAGAAATTCACTATAGTACAGATCACGATCGTTGATGAAAAAATCGGACGATGCGGGACGCTCCAGTGTGCAATTGTGCGTGATAACGAAAAATGCACAGTAATTTTGCCCCGATTACTGCCAACATCGCCTCTCATACGGTCAAAATTCGACCATAATTCGACCGGAATTTGATCACGATTGAATAACACTGATACCCTTAGGGTTCAGGAGTTGAGTTATAGTACGGACGACGGCTCGACAGCAAGAAATATAATGAATTTAGCGATCGAAGACGACGACGTACACAATCACACATGAAAACATAGCACAAGGATCACTTTTCTATATATATATTCCTCGATCAATTTTAACTTTATTTATCATATTTTTACTATTAATTTTAATAAATTTAATATTTGCAAATAAATTTTTAATTAATTTATATTCATTTTTAATTAGCTATTTTAGATTGAATCAGTTTTAATTTGATTTTGATTTAAATTTTCTAATCTAAAATAATTTAATTTTACTCACTAAATTTATAAATAGAATCATGTCTATATCACTCGTACTAGCTAGTTGTATAGTAAATCACAATAATTCTCAATAAAAATATTTTTCTCACGTGTTGGAAAAATGACATTTCTATCTTTATAGAAAGTTATCCATCAATAAAATATGAGATTAATTACCATGGATTTACGGTAGCGAGTTTTTTATTTGTCGAGTTTTTTTTTTAATAATTAACATGGATTTATTATACTCGTAAAGTAATAATACCCTAGGGATATAATGAAAATTTTTACTATTTTTGTACTTTAAAATTATTTTCTCTTTACATATTTTATTGACTCGTTGGATCAGTCAAATGAAGCTCCTAAAAATTAAGAAGATTTATTTTTCTTGATTTATTGTGTGGTTCTATATCTGTATAAATTGAGTGAAGCCGATTATATACTGGCTTGTCGGTTTTGTACCGACATGTATTTCAATTTTTCAGATGGCACGGATGTTTACTACGATGACCCGTCGCGATGTGTTGCAAAACAGATATAGAAAGTCTATCGAGGAGATAGAGTATAAAAACAAAAAAATTATAGATAAACACAAATCTAATCCGGCAAAATTAACATAAAAATTATAAAAACAAACACAAATCTAAAAAAAACAAAAAAAAAACAAAAAACCAAAACAAGATCCGGGAATCCCGGATCTCAATTGTAATTATAGATAAAAAATACTTACGGATTGGAAATATTAATTAATTAAAATTTCAATTGAGTTATTTAATTAAAAAAATTCACTTAATTAAAATAAAAATAAAAAAACAGTGTGTTCCGGGATTAAAATCCGTTCCCGGTTGTATTAAAAAAAAACAAACAAACAGTTAACTTGATTAAAAAAATTTTTTGTGTTCAATTAAAAAAAATGGGTTTGTTCCGGGTCTGGGATTTCAATCCCGGAGCTAATTAAAAAAAATTAAAAAAAAATTGTTTCGGGATTTTTATCCTAGAACTTAATTAAAAAAAAATAGTTTCGGGATTTCAATCTCGGAATCTGATTAAAAAAATAAAAAAAATCAGTTCTGGGATTAAAATCTCGGAACTGCCTTCTCTCACTCATTTTGGTAATAAATTTTAATTTTATCTACTTACGTAATATATTTTAAATCCACGCCTATTTTAAAAAAATTCCCTGGTAAGGATGGTGTTTTGATCCAAAGAGTGACATGACAAAGACAAGAAAGTTGAGCAAACCAATGACTCCATTATGGTTGCTTGCCTTGACAAAATTTAGAGTTTTCTTTTTCTCTCATGATGTTCTCTTGATAAGTAGAGCTTTGAAATTCAGAAAAGTTTTTTTTTTTCTACTTTTTATTTTCAGAAATTTATTTCCTCCTTTGAAATAATTAATTTGGAGAAAAAAAAAAGATAATTTTGTCAAATACAAGCTATATAGGCAGAACATTAGCGTAATTTAAAACTAAATGTAGCACTAGATAATTAATAAATTTTAGTTACAATAGTTGAATCTATTAGAACGAACCATGAAATGTGTAAAGAAGTAGAGATTAAAGAAATATTAGTCATTATGTTAACAAAAATAATAATGGAATTAAACAACAATTTAGAATAGTCAAAATGTTTTCATTATTTCAATCGGATTAAAAGTAACCTCCAATAGGCCGTGTAGTATTCAAACTTATAGGATAAAAGTAACGGAGTCAAATCCAATCGAATCTAAAATGAATTAAGTCGTTAAAAATGGTTGGTTAAGTTTGATTTATTTTTTTAAAAAGAGTTTAAGCTTTATTTGTTTAGATATTATGAAAGTGATCAATTCAATTCAAGTTTGTTTCATTATTTAAATCTTTATATTTTAAAATGTATTTGATTAGTTATTACGTTGGATAATAAAAGTGTTTTTTTTGTCCATTTTGAAAGTTTTATTTATAATTTTTATTTATAAATATTAACTAATTTAATAAAAATTTTAAATTTATTTATTTAATTGATTTTATATGGATTGAACTAACGCAAATAAATTCTTATTAAATGGAATATTAAATTTTCTAAAGAATATTTAATGCCTTTACTACCCCAGCCTCAAGCAGCAGATCGACGATAGCTCGAGGTTGTTCTCCAGTCCCTGTGGGTTTTGTCGGGTTCCCCTATAAATCCAACCAACAGCCACCGTCCGCAGCGATGATTTGGAGTGGGTGTCGGCGGCTGTACTTAATTGGCAAAATCTTTCCACCCACCATCGCATTTTTCCTTCCCACCAATTACGAGATCGAGTGAGTTTTTTTTTTTTCTTTTTATAAAGAAATGGAAGGCAACCGACGCGTGTGAAGACTAGTTTCCATTTGCCTTTCCCTATCCCATGTCTGTCCCACACCATCTCCTTTCCCCTCGCTTCCAGTATCATGTCTGCATTGCTTCTACTTGAGGGCTTCTGAGCTTTAGCGACGCCTCACCTTCTCCTGAATTCTCCTCCTCATCTTCGATCTTTAGCTCCTGTGCATCCCTGCCGCTGGGTTGTCTTCGGGTACTGTCAACGTTTCGCCTTCACTTTTTATGGACGTTGGTTGGAGGCTATGTTCTTCTTATTTATCAATTACCCCTGCCATGTTCATCTGTTTGCGATTTTTGATTCTGTGCGTCTCGTGTCCTAAGGCATTCTCGATCTGCCTCCTTTTGGCTTCAGAGTTTTGTTAGATCAATCTCGGTCATTTTACCGTTCACATATGGTTTATTACTTCACCGTGCAGCCTTTCGTTCTTCTGCGCTTCCGGATTCTGTTCTTGTTGTAGTTTCAGTAGTAGCAGCTAGTTTTTTTTTTTTTCCTTTTTCAATTGTTTATTTGATTAAGGAACTCCTTGAAATATTTTCTGTATTTTTTTTTTTTTGCTTAGGGATCTTTCCATTTAAAGAGGATGGGATCTGGAGATTGGCTTAAGACGATAATTCATAGGAAGAAAACAAAGAAAGCTACGGTAAGTAAATAATAAGATATTTCATTCAATCGATATATGTGAGTGAAGGTTGTTGATGAATATTTTGGTGTTAATAGGTTTCTTCAATCCCGCAACCAAATGGCTTCAAGTTGAATAATCAAACCTCTGATCATCCAAATAAGCTACTGAATAATGGAGCTGAAAAAGAGAATATTGGAGATTGTGTGACTGCTGAGAATGCAGCTGCTATTCGAATTCAAACCTCCTTTCGAAGATTTAGAGTATGATGTATATCTTTTCAGAGGAGTTTTGAGAAATGGATAAATTAGTTATATGTCATCTTGTTTATTTGTTAGGCGAGAAAAACTCTTAGGAGTCTGAAAAGAATAGAAAGGTTGCAGGCCTTCACGCATCGCAATTCTGTGCAAAAGCAGATGTTGAACACTTTGAGACATGTTGAATTGTGGAGCAAAATACAGGCACAGATTAGAACTCGACGCACAATGATGGTTGTTGAAGGCCGCATCAGGCATAAGAAACATGAGAACCAGTTGAAGCTCGAGGCAAAGCTTCAAGATTTGGAGGTATTAATCCAGATTGATAAACATGAATAAAGTTTAACATGTTCATTATTTCTTTTTTATGTTTTGTAACTTACCTTTGTGAGATCAATGTGCTAGATTTCACAATTAAAAAAAAAAGAAGAAAAAATTAAATGCCAAACAATGTTTATCTGTCACCGGTGTTGAAAGTCTTGAGTTCTTAACAGGTAGAATGGAATGGAGGCACTGAAACAAAGGAGGAAATAATTGCCAGGATACAACAAAGGGAAGAAGCTGCAGTTAAGCGCGAGCGAGCTATGGCTTATGCATTCTCCCATCAGGTCTGCTGTTGAACAGCTTGCTAAGGTGTGATGAAAACTTATCGTTAATTTGACTAGTTGGAATTGTCTTCCACCTGATGCAGTGGAAGGCAAGCTCAGGGATTAACCAAGGGCCATTTGTGTATGAGCTAGCAAAAGGTAACTGGGAATGGAGTTGGGTGGACAAGTGGATTGCAGCACAGCCATGGGAGACGAGGCCTCCTGCTCACTCTCAAGTTAAGCCAACTTTGAAAACCAACAAGAACTCCAACTCCTCAACCCAGACAGTATCCGCTCCATCAAAGCTCCCAAGCACTAATGCAAAGGTTTCGATCAAGAAACCTCCCAAACAATCAGATGAAGAAACTACTTTGAAGATCATAAATACTGCCCGCCTGAGAAGCAAGAGTAGTAAATCAAAGCAAGAAGAAGAACCGTCTCAAGGAGGGGAAATAGTCACATGACTTAGTTTCCTGCAAGCCCAGAGACACCAGCTATATAAATAAATGTGTGAATTGAAATTTGTTTGAGGTTTACCAATTAACGTCGAGAATAAGGGTTCATTACTGCATGAACATGTAAATGTTTTACAGAATATGTGTGATATGCATTTGAATTGACGTGAGGCAACAAAGAGTTTGGTTGGAAGCTGTTGAAGAATTTTCTTTTTCTTTTTCTTTTTCTTTCTCTGTAGAGAGAGAGATGGTTTGGATGATTGAGACAAGTCTTCCCAATTGGCTGGCCTTTGAAACAATGGGATTGCTGTACATGGATGGCAGGTTTGGTCTCTTTCAGCGAAATTGAATTCTAATCAATGAAGAACCTACCAGACATCGAGGCCAATTATTTTCTTCGAGTAAAGGTAATACCACATATCTGTCACTTCAAAAGATTAATATCCTAAATGCAGCGCAATCTATGTTTTAAGTTTTACAGGACACAGAAACAGAGAGAGAGATCGTAAAATATACGAACTTCGAAAAGATAAAAACTGAGTGGCATTGCAATTAGTTGGAGAATTCTCAAGTAAAACATGAGCAGTAAAAGCTTGAAAAAGTAGAAGCTGATACTGATTAAAGAAAGAGATCTAGTGTGCAACATGAAGGCTAAAATTCTATGATTTTATTGAGTGCTCTTAGCTGAGTATTACTCAATCTAAAAAGAATCAATACTAGCACATTGAAATTAAAATTATTATTATAATGCATGGTATCGTGTAATTTTATATAGTTATATACTACAACATTGTTTATATCTTTAGAGTAAATATATTAATGTGACTTAACATATTCATTGATTGTGATTTTCAAATTTAGTATGATGTAAACTTTAGGATGAGTACTAGTAGACTCTCAACTTCTTTTTGTAAGATCACGTGTGTGGAGGAAGACTATTTTGTAGGTCAGTATTGTGCATGTGCTCCAGTTTATCCGGTAGATGAATCAGAAAAAAAGTTGTTTACTTCCAAGATTAGTCGGGCAAAGCTCGGTCATTAATTTTTTTTTTTTTAAAAAAAAAAGACATAGGGAAGAAGGCTTTAAAGAATTTGTCGAATAATATCTCTTGTAAAACTTTGTTAAATTAATTCTCTTATTTATATAATCTTTCTTGATTGATACGAGGAGATAAAGAGGGGAGACAAGAAGGTAAAGGGGCAAGATTAGCAAGCCCCATTAGCCACATTCACCACTCAATCCTTGTTAAAATCCTCCTATCCTTCCCTACGACTAGAGGTACTCTTGCCCTCTCAATACATGCCTAGGTGACTCAAAGTGGGTGCTCCTGCCCTCTCAATCCGCAATGCTGTGGTTTTCTGAATGTTGTAACGACCCAAGGTGGTGTCTCCTAGCGGCCAAGGTGGGTGCTTTCATCCCCTAGACCCATTACATTGGGTCACAACAAGCTGAGTTGTTTTTGCCATCTTGATCCACACTATTAAGTCCTTCACCACCCCACCAAGCCATCTCCTCTCCCCCATACCCAGAGATAGATGACGGTAGCAAGAATATTTTCCTCAAAACTATCTCTATATGGTAATTTGTCAGCCCAATTTTGAGAAGACACAGATTTAGGGATAAATTCCATCTGCGACAAGGAATCCAAATCCTTCTTTGCAATTGTAACCAAATAAGCGAAGGCGAGTTCTATGAAATAGAAGCTCACCTCTGCTGCTAATGAATTCTGCAGCAGAAAACAGGATGTAAAGGTTGGTTTACCCACGCAGATATTGCAAGGGAAAAGAGCAAAGCTCTTGTGAATATCCGATGCAAAGAGTTTTAAATTCCTCTCCTAGCTTGATTCTATTTCTGAAATTTCCATCCCCACTAAACACGATTGAGGCAAAACCCTCGCCTTGGATTGGATTGCCGTGTAAAATGGAAAATTGTGATGTGGCTCACCTAGCGAGCTGTGGTGAGACATGACCATGGTGATGCAAGCTACGACCGGAGAAGATAATATAAACACAGCGGATGAAATCCCTCCTTTTCTCCTCTCCCTGTCCACTCGCTCCTCTTCTCCATTTCCACCCAGGATAAACATACCAGCTGAACATACAAGTATTTGTGCCTATTGGTTGTTAATCACACTAATCCTTCTCTACATCTTCTACTTGTTAACATGAAACTGCATTAGTCCTCGTGAATAACTTGTCAATTCTTGATCTTGCTTATGTGATTTGTATTTGCTCGCTCAAACTGTAACCTTGTCTATTATTTTGGATGCCTAGGCACATCAAATCTCAGTCGTTTGCATGCAGCAACAACGCAAATATCACAACATCACAAGTAGAAGCAGTTCGAACGACTAGGTCTAGAAAAGCAATTGAGAACAACCGTCCCACAACAGTGCAATTGCTTTGGAAGACAATGCAAAAGAAACAAAAGATAAGCAAATGATGCTATCTTCACGCTCATCCACTAGAACCAAGCAAATCTACGAGTAACTGAAACGAACGATAGAAACTTCGAGAAATCCAGAGTGGAAGCTGGAATTTACCTGTTGAGTGGTTGGTGGTCTTTTCTTTCTTCCACTCCATCAATGGCGAGAAGCAGAGGGCAGCCGGTTTGAGATGCTGCCGTGCTCCTCTTCGCCCTGAATCCGTGGTGGGACGCAGAATCCCAGGATGCCAGCTTCGGAAGTGAATCCGATGGGAAAAACCGAGGAATGGAGCACCGGATGCATCTGGAGCTCCGGTTCTGCCCAACCACGGACCGAAGGCGAGTTACTGGACTGAAGGGGTTCCCTCTGAGAGAAAAACTGGCTCGGGCCGAGAGCAGCGGCTTGAAGCGGTGCAGCCTGCGGTGGCGGAACACCGAATAGAAATTCTCCGAATCCACCGCCGCCGCTCGACTCGGGCATGCACCACGAAGCCATTTGCCGGTTTTGTTCAGCCCAGCCTAATGAGCGAGCGGAGCCAACGAGTAGAGAATTGTGTGCGGACAGAGTTGGAGCTTGATGATGGTGGTGGTGGCTGGGCTGAGAGTGTTGAAAGATCGAACCTTCGAAGGATTGGAGGGAGAGGCGGAGGTCTTGAAGGCCCGGCGGGTAGCGTTGACAGCCTACTGGAAGAGTGCTGGAGGACGGCGAAGCAGCAGTAGCAGTGGTAGCCGCTGCCATTGGAAATAACGATTTGATCGTGTCGACAATGGCGGTATTGTCGAATGAAGGTGGGAGGAAACTACTGCTCCCACCGCCGTCCCCGCCCCCGCCCCCGCCCCCATCGTCTCCATCATAGCTGAAGGCAGCAGGCACTGGTGGCTCATCCACCCCAAATTTGTTTTTGCTGGACTCGTCCGAAGGTTGCTCCGAGGCAGACGAATCGCAGGGTTGTGGAGGAGCTACGGAGGCTGATGCCGCCGCGTCGACGGCGATCGCGGTGGGGGTCCACGCGGGGAGCTCGGCTAGCTGATCGATCGCTTCCTTGGCGTTCTTGATGAGCCAATCGATGGCCTTGCTGGGGCGGTCGTAGCCAAGCCGGTCCTGGACGTCGTAGAACTGGATGGCAGTGTGGGCGGAGAGGCGGACACGGCGGTCGCGGGGGCCCTTGAAGGTGCACACTTTGCTGTGCCGATCCTTCCGGCCTGTGGACCGCACAATGTGGCCTCCTTCGACCTCCACAATCTCCCCGCCGCCGCCGCCGCCGCCCCTCAGCCTTCCCGACCTCGGGTAAAGCGGCGGCCCCTGCTGCTGCCGTCGATGGCGAAGGGGGAGCTGATGGAAGCCGAGGCTTCCGTGGTGAGCATGCTCGTCTTCCATCCTCTCCGCATACTCGAAAGACGAAGCCGGGGCACTTGATATGAAGCTACTGCCGCATGATTACTGACTCCAAATCGTCGTTCTTCGTCGGCTCAGCCTCCAGCCTAAGAGATTGGCTTTGTTAACAGTGAAAACAACCTCTCACGGCTTCCTGCTCCCACTTCTGCTGGTGGTGGTCTGTGAACATGTGGTGGTGGCGCCACTCTTGCTTCCCTGGGAAAAGTCGCGGCCATACAAATCTCAGGATCCCATAAGCAATACCAGAACTGGAGCTCCCTCAGCCTACAGCAACACAATACACTGAGCACAGTGCATCAGAGGACAAGAAGAATAGAACAAAGAAGGAGACATTGCAGAGGGAAATGACACTTTCACTTGCAAGGTAACTCTTCCATGAGAAAAATAAATAAATAAATATAGAAGAAAAAACAGATTGTTCTTTTGTAGGCGGAAAGGGTTGCGAGAATAGGAAGATCTGGGATGGGCACAGTGTTTGGGTATTCCAAGAACAGGAGAAGCACAAGGGTGGGTTCGTGGAAGAGAACAAGCACAGGGATGGGCAAGTTGGTTTGGGTTTTAGTCAAAAAGAAGAGGCAGACAGGAGGGTGAGAGGGATAGTGTCTCTCTTTCGGGCATGAACTTACTGAAGCTACTGTGGGAGAGAGTAGAGCAGGAGATGGAGGAGAGCAAGGACAAGGAGACGAACGAATCCTTACCACACTTCCATCTGCCACGTTAAGTGATTTTTTTTATTTATTTTTTTTAGATGTTTACAGAATTAATCTCCGATAAAAATCGAATTTCGATACTGCGTTTGATCTGCTGGCGGAAATAATGTCACGTGATCTTTGGCACTAGTATCAATGCTCAAGTAACCCAGCTCAACACGTTCCTTTCTATTTGGATACTGAAAGTATAAGAGTGTATTTTAAGACGAGGGGAAAAAACTTCATGATCATGACAAAAGGCTACCTCAATTAAACTGGAATTACTAGGGATTCGTGCCCTTTACACTAGATTATTCATGGTCATGTATTTCGGAAGAACAAAGCTGCAGTTGTGCCCAAAAAAAAAAAAAAAAAAAAAGGAGTTTTTATGGAACTCAAAAGAACCATAGATAATTGTCTATTTATTTATCACTTATCAACTGTCGGTTACTGTCTATTTATTCAATGCCTTTAACCCCAAAAAAGAAGACAAAAAAAAAAGTGTTCAATGTTCACATGTTTAAAGGGAGCAGCTCAATAAATTTCGAGAGAGAAAAAAAAGTAAAAATTAAATTAGTATTTTTTTTAAAAAAAATAAAGGTACATCCTTTTTATCAATATATCAAAAGCACCCCTACTTTTTTAAAAAATTGAAACTGAATACTCAATTGGACTAACACATGCATCTAAGTAAACTTACTAAATATATTAGTAGACTAAAGTTTTTTAGTTTGGATCAGATTGGTTTGGTTTTATTTATCGGTTCTGATCATAGTTTTACACCCATAGTTGGACAAGGGCAAGAACTTGAATACGAAGTGTGAAATCAGTTGATATTGGGTGCTTATAAAAAGATGTAAAATCTATATAGACATGAAGACAGATAAGGATCATGTGAACTTACATGAGAACTATATGTTGGTATAGTCAAGTGAACAAGAGTTTTAGTGTTTGGACAAAATATGAATAAATTAGATTATGCAGTGCTTATTAATAAGTTGTACCAAGTGTAGATCACTTGACACAATATTGTAGTTCCAATATCAAAAGTCCCAACGAGTTAAGGATGATTAAATACTTAATAAGTAAAAGTTTATGCATGCAAAGGGTGAAAAAATATTTAGTAGAAGAGGAAGACTCAAAATTCTTGATAATATTGAGTCTTGAAAAAGGATATTCTTTGACTCCTAGTGGATTCATTTGTTAAGGTTGAATGTGAGAGCATATATAATTATAAGCTAATCGTGTGTTAGATTATATTCAAAATAAATATATCTTAGAAATAGTCTTAGTTAGTGGTTTAGTTAACTAATATTTCAATCAACTAGTTAGCATCCAGGATAAATGAAAAAGGAACATAATACTTCTATTCATTTTTATTTGTAGAACAGTCAACTAGTTAGTTAACTAATACTATGAAATTAATAAATAGATGAAACAACTATATGATTACAATGGAATACATAGTTATTATAATGATGGCAATCCAAATGTTCTAAAAAACTAGTTAATTGATGAAACAGTTGTGTGATTGCAATGGAATACATAGTTACGTTATTACACAATGATAGCAATCCAAAACTTTCAAGAAAGATTAGTCAACTAGTGGCATAAATAGTTGATTGAAGAGGCTGTAAAGCTATTGCGTGACAAGGATTAGTCAATTGGAAGCATAAAACAAGTGACTAAATCAATGCAGAATAAATATTTTAAAGGTTGAATGAAGATTTGGTTGAAAGCTATATATTATTAGGACTGAATAGCTGAGCTAGAGAAGGACAAGTGAATAATAATTCAAACTTGCAAGTATAATTCTAATACTCTTGCTAATTACTTCAGCAAGGTCATGCAAGATTAGCATAGTAGAAATGTAACAAACATACAAACAAATTTATCAATCGCTAACACATTTATTTAATGTGGTTCAACAATTCATAGACTCCAACACAACTTTGTAATCTTGAGCTTGTGGAAAGTTTCTCCACCTTCAATAGTTAATCGAAAAGAAGAAAGTTATGTTAGTATCAGGGGCACCATAAGATCAAACATGTATTTTGATATATGGAACAAGATTTAAAGTTAGAGTATTTTATGATCTAATATATTATGTCAAGTGTGTAGATGTAGATAATTGGCAAGTAAAGTCCAAAAGTGTCTGAGAGATATGAATTCTAGCAAGGTGGTCAAAAGAGCAAGAAAGATCTGGTAGGATCAGACAAGAGAAGTTCAAAAGTGTTAGGAAGATAAAGATTTTGGTAAAGTAGTTAGGTGACATTAAAACACCTAGTGAGACTAGGTAAGATAAGTCTTGGAGGTACCATATAAGGTAAGCTTAGAGATTTTCTATTTTAGAAAATAATAAGGGAGTGTCACTATTTCTAGAAGAAGAGTAGATTTTAAGATAAACACAACTATGACATAAGTCAAGGGTGAAGTAACTAAGTTACTGCATGCTAGAAATATATGTACTCTAACTTTAAGAAGCAAGAACTCAGGAATAGATCAACTAGGCCAGAGTGATCCGGGTGCCCTTATCGGATCCAAGCACTTAGATGTCTAGACGTTTAGATGGGATCCAGACGATTGAAGTCAAGATCCAGATCGAGTCTAGATATAATATAATGTGATAAAAATTTATCTTAGAAATTATGGATTGGCAATCTATAATATTCTGCCATGTCAACATCCTAACAATCAAAAGGAGATCGGACGATCAAAGTTCATATATAAACCAGCGTAATCAGATCAATTGGATGCCAATGGGGGTCTACTACGACAGCATCTTAGTGTCTGGAAGGTGTTCAAGTGAACTAGAATAGTTAGATCAGATCGGTGCCAAACTGGGGGGGGGGGGGGGTTGGAATGGCTTTTGGGCACTCAAAACAAGTCCATAAAAGGGAGTTTCTACAACAACAACAATCAATTAAAAAATCAACTAAGCAAATCAAGGCAATCACCTAGTTTGATATATTTAATTTTTTTACCTTGTTATTCCTTACTCTTACTGTCCATCTTTTGTGTAATATGTTTTTCCACCTCTGGATCTTTTAGAAAGAAGAAAATATAGTGGCTTTTGTTGGTGCAAAGACATCAAATAATCGAACTTGAGTTTTGATTATGGCAAAGATTCAAAGTTAAGTTTATTTGTGATTTCATATTTTGCTGTGTGCAGAATCGAGCTAGGATTAGGTGTTAGCCAAAATGTCCAGCAAGGTAAGCATGGTAAGCTTCTTGTGTAGAGTGATAGTAAAGTCATGTCCTTAGCTAGGGGACAATCTTAGGCATTGATCTGACTGATGGCTCCGGAGGGATGCCAAAGTCAAAATTGGATAGTCTAGGACTGTCACTATTATGTTTATTGTACTAACTCTGTGATGCAGGTGACAAAATACAACTACTTGGATGGAAATTAGGGTTATTAGTCGATTGGTACAAGGCACCAATCGACTGATGTCTCCGGTCAAAGGGTTGTGCCACCTCATTTTATAAGTTCCGAGATTAAAGGGGATAAGAGGCTATCCAAATCATGTATCTAGACAAAATCAAGTATTTTTCTGTATTGGAAAAGGCTATAAAAGGAGGAGGAACTCAACCCAAAAGTGCATAACTTAATACAAGTGTTCTTGTTCTCTGAACGTGTTCTAACGTGCAACTACATTACTCTGACCAAGCTTCATCCTTCTACTCCTTTAGTCGATATATATGTTCAAAGTTTTTATTAGTTTATTTGTACTTCAATTATAAGGAGCAGTAAGATTGTTACCATCTCTTTCATCTTATAAAGTTCCACATCTCTTACCTCCAATGAGGAAAAGCCTTTTATAGTGAATTACCCTTCGTAGGAGATCTCGAATAGCGGGCCTTAGACAAGCAATTATTGGTTGTGAACTAAGTAAAAACAAACCGAGTCATTTTATTTTCCATTGCATTTATTTGTGTTTTTTACTTCGTGGCTTTAAAAGAAGAAAAGAAGTTTTTAAAAATATTATTCACCCCCCCTCTAGCATTCCTTCGATCCTTCAATTGGTATCAGAGTGGGGGCACTCTAACTCGGTGCAACCACCGGTGGAGCTTTAATTTTTTCTTTCTTTTATTATTTTTCTTCGCTTTAAGTTTTATTATCCCACACTACTAATCCAAGACTAAGTCTTAGCATATTCTTATTGTTTTTGTTTCATGCAAGACCTATTTTTATGGCTAGTCAAGAGGGATTTAGCACCGTCTGACCTCAGCATTTTTATAGAGATGACTTCTATTACTGGAAGGGTTAGATGGAGTGCTTCCTCAAGACCCAAGTCGACATGTGGATCGTCATCCAGAAGGGTTTCGATCTACCAACCGACGAAAAGAGTGAACTCTTGGAATGCGACATGTGGACCAATGCAATGAAGAAGCAAATAGAAGCGGATGCAAAAGCTACCCAAATCTTACAGTGTGGTCTATCTAAAGAGGAGCTCAACCGCATCAGCGCTAAAGCCCTATGAGGTAAGCTCACGGAGCTCCATGAAGGAACCTCTGATATGAAGGTATGCAAAAGAGATTTATTATTAAATAAATTATTTAATTTAAAAATGCAGGATAACGAGATGGTGAGTCAACTCCATGCTCACATACAAAACATTCTAAATGGCCTACATTCCATCAGATAGAAGGTGGAGAACCACGATATTATTAGGTACGCCCTTAAGGCTTTTCCTAGGACAACATTATGAGCATCGATGGTTGATGCCTACAAAGTTTCTCAAGATCTTTCTAAGATAGATTAGATGAACTTTTTTTAGAATTTGAATTGTATGAACAAACTAATTCAGCCTCGATCGAAAAAAGTATAACTTTATTTGCAGGGCAAAAGAAACAAAAGGCAAACCAAATCTCAAAGACGAGACGACGAATTCGATTTGGATCTAGATGATGAATTGGAAATGGAGATTGAAAAACATTGTTCAGAGACTAATCAAGAAAAGAAGGCATACAAACAAGTCAACAAAAGAGAAGAATTCTGGCACAAATCAAAATGTAAAACCCAAGCAAGACTTCAAGTGCTTCGAGTGCAACAAGAAGGGCCATTTCGTAGCTGACTACCCCAAGCTAAAGTCCAAACCTACCAAGAAGGTGCTTAGAGTAACATGGGAAGAATCATCGGATGAAGAAGAACAAGATCAAATCAACAATCTCATCCTCATGGCAAGACCCTCCGAGTCCAAGTCAGAGTCTGAGTCCAAGACTGAATTCAAAACAAGCCACGGATCTGTATCCATTTTCGAAGGTTCGATAAAGGTATGTCATTCTACAATTAGGAACTTATATACTGCAATTAAATATTTAAATAAAAAGTTAACAAAGTCTAAATCTAAAGTCAAGTCCCTTCTTGAGGAAGTTGAAATCCTTAAGAAGACCAACTTAACCTCTTCAACTAGCCACATTCAAGAAGGAACTTCAACTCAAGTCAAGAAACTTGATGAAGAGAATTCCTCCTTGAAAGGGTAAGTTCAAGATCTTAAGAAAACGTTGGAAAAGTTCACTTTGGGATCCAAGGTCTTGACCTAATACTTGGATCTCAAAGAGTTGTGTACAACAAGATTGGACTCGAATTTAAACCCATAAATAGATCTTTTATTTCACTAGTAAATCGCAATCGACCAAGAATTCAAGTATGGGTTCTAAAATCTAGTATAAAATTGAATATAGACTCAACTAAGTATTGGGTTCCCTAGGATCAAATTTACTTCGTGGATCAACCGTACCAAAGCTATAATCTAGGGGGAGTCAATACTAAGTTAGTCTATATAATTATATAATTTATTTGTTCCTTGTATGTTTAATTGATGCATGTTTAATTTAAATTAACTTAGAATGGTTAGATAAGAAATAGTTAGTTAACCTTGATAACCTAAGATTGAGTTGCGATAAGATAATAGTAAGCTTGCGAAACTTAATCTAAGCATATTTAAGATTGACAAGGAGTGTCATTCTTAGTGAACTTAGCTAAGTGAACTAAGTCGAAGCTACCTT
>JBAMHZ010110278.1:0-16197 GCA_037177395.1 Alpinia galanga | reverse complement strand
ATGAGCTCTATGATATCTTGTATGATGTACTTTTGAATTTGAGAGTTCACCTCTCAGAGTATCTATATACATGTACCTATTTCCAAATAAAAATAGTAGATTGTTAAGCAAAAATTAGTCGTGACTTGAAGCCCATAAAATAGAATTTCATGGAAGATTTTACTGCAGGTACTTGGGAATTTTGGAGAAAAGTGCTTTTATATTTTTAGACCTCAAGAGGTAATCCAAAGCAACAAAAAATGCTCAAAGAAAATATTCATTGTGTAAATTGTTGTTTATATTGCATTGTTTTATTCTCTATTGTATCTTTGTATTTGTTTGTGTTTGCTTGTAAAAAAATAAGTTGTTAGAGGATTCTCCATCTCTGGAAGGTGTCGAGCAAGGAGAAAGTTTAGTGGTGCTACCTTTAAGACACTAGGTCGTGGAGTAGGAATCGGAGGTTCCAAACCAATTAAAATCGATTTGTATTTGTCTTTGTTTCTATTTGTGTTTGTTTATGTTATTTTCGCCGCGCACTAAACTCTTTTAGACGAGCACAACGAACAAGAACGATCAAGAATCACAAATCGCTATTCTTCTCCTATAGCGATGTTAACGGTCTCAAAACGAAGCCAAGAAAGTTCATCCTAATTACCTCAGAACCAGCAATAATGTATTATTCTGACCATAGTTTTAATGGGGAGCTTAAAAATTAGTGGTATCATATCTTATCTAATTTACACCTAGTTTTTTATTTTTTTTTATTTGCAAGATTCAACAACACTTTTTATTGATCTACTAGTATGTTTATTTTGATTGGTAACCTCTGGTTCCAACTATTAGGGAACTGCTTAACCTAGACCTCCTTTTATTCTTTAGAACAATAATGGTGAAAGAATGAGTGGTGTAATACACTTGTATTCTTCATTAGTTTTATTCTATGTTTGATTTGTAATGGTTATAATTCGTTAGTGATGCAATTCTTGTTATTGGTGGATCACATTTGTAAACCTGGATTTGGAATCAATTAATTTTTCAAATATATAACGGCCATTTTGAGGCATCAGAATGTAAACATTTGTTTGCACACAGTTGAGCACATTTCACAAGTTTCTTTTAGTTAACACCACCTCATTTTATATCCATGCTTGTTTAGGTCATTTGATGAACTGTAACCACATCCACAAAATTTCTTAAAATTGATGCATATTGTTCAGATGGCACAACACTGACAAATATCAAGATGGAGGTGCAGGCACCAAAGCTTCATTATGTTTATCCGGCTTATTTTGAAGCTGGGAGCTCACTGGAGTTCATTGCATGTGGCAGTAATCTTGGGCAGCCTAAACTTCGGTAGTCTACTTGCCTAACAATTTCGGTTATGCAGTACTAGATAGTTATGGTTATAATGACTTTACCGCATGGTGAATTTTCTCAATGATTGCTTTACATTCCCAGCATCATTTCTTCTGGACTTGCTATATGCTCCGTTGGAAGTGCATGTCACCCATATGCATCTCAAATAATTTCAAGTTCAATATGAATCCATTTGACATCAATTGTGCATTGCATGTATGTGAAAATTTGAGTTTTCATTTGGATTGTTCCTAATTTACGAACCGCAATGGAAAAAGAGAGAGAGTGCTACTTTTCACTTGTGAGTTTTCCCAATTGGGAGGACTACTGTTTATGCACTCACTGAATTGTGATGTTGCTGAAGTATTTTCATTGCACTAGCGATTTAAATGTTTTAACAGATAGTTCCTTACACGAGAAGCTAGCTGTTGTAATAAAAAATATTTTATGTGGCAGGTTTCTGTTATCCTTTTGTGGGAAATATTTAAAACATGAAGTGGAGCAAATTACTGGCTCTGAACATGAAATGTTCAGGATAAAAGTGACACACACTGATCCAGAAGTGTTTGGCCCTGCTTTTGTTGAGGTATGCTTTACTTTAATGAATTTCAAAAATACATGCTAAATGTATTTCAATTAATGTGACTTCAGACTTCTGGTCTCATGTTCCTTTCCATTCTTTTCCTATTGAAATTATGGAAAATTATTTTCATACACCTCTGGGTTAAAACTTTCTCCTACATGTTACTGTGACTATATAATAAGTATCTAGCCCAGCACTTATGAGGTTCTCACCTAGGTGGCATTCAATCAAATTGCCCAATGCTTATGACCAAAGATCTAGTCTAGCGTTTTGAGTCTGTTCACCCACATGGCACTCAAACAAGTCTCTGCTTTGCATGAGAAAAATGTTATTGATGACATGATTGTTTAGGCACTAGTCAGATGTTAAATATACCAAGTTAAATGTGGCAGTAGTAGTTATCTGAATGAATTATCTAGTTGGTTTCAAGAAATGGTAGTCAAGTGTGGACTATGTTGTTATTCGGTCCACTTACTAGTATGGTCGTAGTTGGATGTAATGTTTTAGTTGTTGCTTCCGAGCAATGTTATGAAAATTGGACACGAAGGTGAACCATTTGTCCTGTTGGTTTGCTATGTTTGCAATTGAACTGGGTCAGTATCTGGTTGAATCATATTTATCTATTAATTGGACTGGACTGTTTTTGCTTCTGGTTCAATTAAATTCAGTTGATATAGCTGACCCAGTTTGGTTTTCCAAACATTGCTTTCAAGTTTTGTTGTAATTGTAACAAAGTCAAACATAATTTAATCCATCTTGCTTAAGTTAATTTCAAAGTTAATAAAAATCAAATAAAATGCTTTAAACTCAAAATAGAAAACAATGAAGGCATAAACAATGCTATCTTACAACCTCTCTACTAGCTGCTAGGTGTGTTGCCTCTTTGAGATGAGGCATACATGGGTTTCTTCTACATCCACTTGGAATCCTTTGATTCACCCCGTGTTTGCTCCATTGTCAGTTGCATAGCCAAACAACAATAAGATCTCGTTGTTCTGCATCCCTCCTGTAACATTATCTCTCATCTCATCTGCTACACCTTGGATAAATACCCTCTATACAAGTGATTTGTTGCTTGGATAGCTTGTTGCTCATGTGTAATGCACAAGAAAAAATGGAAGGGAAGAAATATTTCATTTTTTTTTGTTCTGACTACTAATATCTATAAATCAGTTCATTGGCAAACCATTGATTTTTTGCAACTTTGAGATTTCATCTTCTGTTTTTTTAGGTCGAAAATGTGTCTGGAATATCCAACTTTATCCCTGTTCTTGTTGGTAGCAAAGATGTATGTTCTGAACTAGAAAGGATTGAAGAGCTTTTCACTGGCACACGTGATGACAGCAGCTCGGTGTTCCATGCTGATTCCTCAAGATCATGTAAAATTCATATGTCCAGGCAATATGCTATGTCGATGTTGCTCTTGGACATTGCATGGTTACTGAAGACACCTCATCCAGAAGAGATAAAACACTTATGGAGTTTGACAAATGTCCAGAGAGTAACTTCTTTGTTGAAATTTCTACTCCCTAACAAGTTTTTTAGCATCCTCCGAGTAATAGTGCGCCGCCTTGACGATCATATTCTGATTAAAGGAGTTGACAAACCAGATAGCTGGACTTCTAATGCCGACCTGAAGCAATTTCATGGGTACCTTAATCATGCAAAAGAAATTCTTTTCCAGGAAAAGCTTTATCATTTTCCAGAAGTAGAATCAAGAGGCTCAGTTTCCAGATTGCTCATGCTACAATATGAAAATAGTAGTAATATGGGTGACAAGTACCATACAAACCAGGTAATTTCGATTGTTTCTTCAAGTTGAATTAATTATAATTCTTACAATGTTTTGATAACAATTAGTGTCACAGATGACAAACGAAATTATAATTGGTTTATCTCTCTTATGGTGATATTGACCATGTTGATAGCCATGGATTAGTTGGTCTTGCATTTATTTTTGGTCTAACTAGAGCAACTGCTCTGGGGGCCTTGTTATCAGTGAAGTGAAAATCCTAGTATTTCAGAAAGTAATTATTGTTTATATTGGCAATAGAACTACTTGGGAATTATATGTTTATTTTCCTAGTTGTTAATATGATTTTAATTCATTGGTTCAAGTTCCATTTTAGATGCCTTTATATTCTGTTTTGCCTTGATATTCTAAATGGAAATTAGATTTCAATATGGATGTTGCATTTAAGAATATTGATTAATCATTCAAATTCATGGATATTAACAGTAGTGTCTGCCTTACTTGAGAGGTGAGATGAGGAGGAAATTAGGGACGTTGCAAAAGTTAGTCATATTTCTTTGACAGTACAACTGGAATGTAGTAGCTCTAGCTCCTTCAGAAATGGTAAGATCTTTGGCACAAGAAAGGGGTTGAGCTTTATCATCTTGCCTTTAACAATAGCGAGTAAAAAGAACATCTCATCTCTGTCCAGACTAAACAGATCTTAATGACTTTTTTACTTGGGTGGATAGTTTTTCCTTGCTCACTCCTTTCCTTCCTACTTGCATTGCTTGTTTGGATGAATATTGGTATAACTATCTGCTCCTAAGCTTTATGTGCGCTCGCACTAATCCAAGAAATTGTTCTAAACTTATTGCAGGACAATGAGGCAATTAGAGACAGTTCATTCCCAGATCCACTGCCGCCGTCCACGGACAGTGATGTCGAGATGCCACTCGTGACCAAGGATATCATCCACAGGCATACTTGTTACCAGAACTCTTTTGTCGATGCATTCTCAAACAAAATCACAAGGTCTCGCTTTCCTTTGTTTGTAGCTGTAAGTGTTATTTTGTGTTTAGTAGCCTGTACCATCCTCTTCCACCCGCGCAAAGCTGGAGACTTTGCAGTTTCCATTCGAAGATGTATGTTCGGTGACACGGCATGAGTCTGACCAACCTAACTTTTTAATTTTGCTTCTCCCCTTTGTATAGTGTAATTGTTTATGTTATACTTGTTGCAAGGATCATTCTTAAATGATAGATGTTCAGTGTTGGCGCTTATAAAATGTATACATCTCCATAAGGATATGATATTGTTCATTTTGAACCTAAGTTCTTATGATTTATTTTTAGAATTTATTCAAAAGGTCTCGCATTGTTTATTTATATAAATGTGAGAATGTGATAATTGAACTAGAATCATCAACTTGATATATAAAAACCTTTTGGCCTTTATCATGCCTGTGCTTCTGAGCTTGAGCATTTTGTTTTCTGCAAAGCAATGGCTGGATCTTGGCTGAAGCAGCCAAATGCTGTTGCATATCAAATATGATAATGAAACTAGCTAGAGTTTTTTTTGCTATTAATCTGTAAGAATGATTAAGTCACTTGCTCTTCTTATTTGAATTGATGATTGTAGTTGTAGAATAAAATGATTGACAAATAATTCTTTATTTGTTATGTTTAAAGGATCATAATCGATGGACCATAAGGAGGAGATGGAAAGGATTTTGGATTAATGAGAAAAAAAAATACAGATAAAAGATTTTGGACTGATGCTTATAGAACACTAAGTTTTCATCCACATTGGTATTTTTTTTAAAAAAAAAATCTAGTTGACTCAAATTTATTTATTTATTTTTATATTTTTTTTAACATAAATAAATTATTATCGAATCAAACATGGAGGATATTTGAATATTGAAAACATATTATGAAAATAAGAGTCCCAAAATCTTTGAATATTTTTTATGAGTGTGTTTAAGTTGTATTTCAAATTTATTCAGTCGACGAATTAAAAGTAAAAGTAATTTATTTAGGACATTTACATTATAAAAATATATTTTACATAACTTATTTATAAATATACGTGAGCATTTTTATTATCTATCATTTTATTTTTTTAAATTTAAGAATTATATTATAGTGTAGATAATGAAAGTATTTATAAATTCTATAGGATAATATTTATATTTTTTAAAATGATTAAACCTATTTTTGTTAATTTAAGCTATTTTTATATAGAAGGGTATACTCGTCCTTTTGAGCTTAACCCCAGGTTCTAATACTTCCCTTTGTCCTGTTTTCGCAACCCCGCACTTGTCGCCGGCGGCGGTCGCGGTCGGCGCTCCACTGCACTCGCGTTCCTATCGACAACCTAATCACTTTGTCGTCTTTCTGTCGGAGGTGAGCTACGTCAGGACTTGCGCGTTCCCGTCTCTAGGAAGACGGAAGGAGCCGCCCATACGCTAGGGCACTCGCCTCTTCTATTGGAGTTTCGACGCGACCAGGTATTAAGATCAACCAGCTTATTTGTTCAGCTTGCAATTACTCACCTGTTAAAAATTATATCTTGGATTCCTCAGACGTATTTAAGACAGCCATAAACTTTGCAGATTAAGGATGATAAAGACAACGCACTGTTCAACGTTTATATGAATTAAATAGCTTGCAAAAACTAGCTTTTTTAGAAATATCAACTTAAACTGACAAGCATGATTTTGCAAAATTAATCACTATATATATATATATATATTAGAATTAGGATTCAGGATAATCCTGTAAAATTCTAATTGCCATCATATACTTAGTTACATTCTCTTGTTACCCCACTTATTCTTCCAACCTGGAGTTTGGAAAATTTTGAGATTGGATGGAGGAGGGATACATAATCCTCTACTTTCACTTATTACCAAAAACTACCAAAAGATGAGTCTCTTTAACTTCTCCCTAACCTTTTCCTCATTCCTTCACCAAGCAGTTATGTTTAAATTCTTTAAACTCTTGATATTGTTGTTGTCTCAAATCTTCTAGTATAAAACCTTGGGAGTTGTGATGAAGTGTGAGACCTTTGTTGTTGCAAAGCTGCCTCTATAGTAGTGCAGAGTAATGTTTTCCAGTGTTTTTAGTCATCTTTCCTCATCCATATCTTCGTCAGTATAGAGTTTTACCTTCATCTGATTTTGCTGGTACCTTCTTGTACTTAGTTGTGTTTATCGCTTAGTATGATACTGGTTTGCCTGATATAATTCATGTGTCTCCTCCACAATTTTTCATGTTTTCTGCCATCGCATACTTCCATCTTGTTGTTTAAAATGGAAACCATGATCTTCTCCATGGCATCGAGCAATTTAGGGATCACATTTCTCCTCATCATCAAGTATGTTTGTTCCAACTATTTGTGGTTGCTTATATGAATATTATCTTCCGTTCATCTCTAGCGAGACTATATCACAAGGCCACATTTCTCCTAGAGAATATTCACCGTTTCAGGAAAATCGTATTTATGTAAATAATTGGTTTTCTACTTAATGAAAGCTAATCTTCAAAGATCTAGGTCTCTCTGATATTTGAAGCTATCCAACTGAAGTGTAATATCTGACCTAGTAATTACCATAGTGTAAGCATTAGGCAAAAAAGAATCAATTATTCAGGCTTCTAGACTTGTGAGGTTTCACAATTTGGTACCAGCCGGGCAGTCCTTGAAACAATAAATTATTTTTTGTTAAGTAGAGAATACTTGGAACTAGTCTTGTACAATCTAAGTAACATAACAGGATATTTACACAGAAAGTAGAGGTATTCCACTATTAGTGTGTGAAGTGAAGATTCTTTCTCAATCATCATTTTGTCCTAGTGAACTATGACTATTAGTTTATGTCATTTCGTAACAATTACAACTACAACCATTATGATGGCCGTTGATAGTGCAGTTAGACATATTTTGGTTATGAGACAGAACATTCTTACAAAATTTGTGAAGGTACTTCTTGTTTAATGTGAAAGGATGCTTGATCATAAAATTTTGGATTGTTTCTTTGCTATTTAAATAATAATAATAATGAATTTCAAATGAAATATAAAAACATTGTTCTTTCAAATTTTATTTGCAGTGCCTTCAGCATCAAGCATCGCCATTTTGAGATTTGCTATAATAACTTGGCCCTGCAAGTTGATTAGTTGTAAGAAATGAAGATGATTTTTTGCTCCAACAACCATTGACATTTATCTGGCAAAAGATATGTTGCAGAAGCCTTACTCTGGTCTATGAACATGGTGAAAAAATCTCTCTTCCAGTCTCTCAAAATTTTTACTAGAGATGCAAGGCAATCTACAAGACCCACCATTACTCTCTCCATCCTTGAGTCTTCTCTTCAAAAATGCCGAAAACCAAAGGAATTCCTTCAAATCCATGCCCAAATGGTCACCACTGGCTTCACAAAGGACACTTTTGCCGCCAGCCGCCTCCTTTCCTTTGCTGTTGCCTGTCCGTTCTTCAATCTTGACTACTCTTATCAGCTCCTGCTGCAAATTGACACCCCCAATGCATTTACTTGGAACACCCTTATGCGGGGGTACATCCAGCAGCACTCCCCACAGTTTTGCCTGTCTTTGTATAGTTTGATGCTTGAAAGGAATATGGTGCCAGACAATTACACCCACCCAATACTCATTGGTGCTGCCAGTATTAGGTCTTCAGAACTTGAAGGGATGCAGATCCATGCCCATGTCGTAAAATTTGGTTTTGAGGCTGATGTCTATGCCTTGAACACTCTGATAAACATGTATTCTGTATGCGGGAATTTGGATGACGCACAGCTTCTGTTCGATAGAAGTCCTGTTCTGGATTCAGTTTCTTGGAATTCAATTCTTGCAGCACATGTTCAAGTTGGGAATGTCACAGAAGCAGTACGAATATATGAACAGATGCCAGAGCAGAACATCATTGCTACAAACTCCATGATCGCCTTGTTTGGTAGGAGTAATTGTGTCAGTGATGCCCGTAAGCTCTTTGATGGAATGGGTGCTCGGGATGTCATTTCGTGGACCGCTATGATTTCTTGTTATGAGCAGAATGAATTGTTCGCCGAGGCATTGGAGATGTTCTGCAGAATGAAGAGAGAGGCAGTTCCATTTGATGAGGTTGTTATGGTAAGTTCTATTTCTGCTTGCAGTAAATTGGAGGCGACGAAAATGGGGGAGGCCATCCATGCGATGGTTACTAAAGATGGGCTTGAATTGTACGTTAATCTGCAAAATGCATTGATTCACTTGTACTCGATTCACGGTGATATAGTTGCAGCTCGGAAATTGTTCGATTGTTGTAGTTTACTAGACCAAATATCTTGGAATTCTATGATACTTGGCTACTCAAAATGTGTGCTTTTGGGCAAGGCAAGAATGTTATTTGATGCAGCACCTGTGAAGGATGTAGTTACATGGGGTACTATGATCGCAGGTTATGCTCAACACAATCGGTTCATGGAGGCACTAGATCTGTTTGGTCAGATGCTAATTGGACCTATTAAGCCGAACGAGACTACCTTGGTGAGTGTTATCTCAGCTTGTGCTCACCTTTCTGCTCTAGAACAAGGCAAATGGGTTCATGCATACATCAAGAAGAATGGCTTTCACATAAACATTTTCCTTGGGACAACTTTGATCGACATGTACATGAAATGCGGCTCAATAGGGACCGCACTCGAGGTCTTTGATGCATCGAAAGAGAGGGGCATTACTACATGGAATGCTGTAATATCAGGATTGGCAATGAATGGGCTCATCAAGGAATCGCTCGAGAAATTTGCAGAGATGGAGAAGTGCAGAGTGATACCAAATGAAATAACTTTTGTGGGAGTTCTCAGTGCTTGTCGACATGCTGGCCTAGTGGATGAGGGTCGTAAACATTTCTGTTCTATGCAGAAGACGTACGGGATTTCACCGAATGTTAAACACTACGGTTGTATGGTTGATCTTTTTGGCCGTGCAGGTTTGCTTAAAGAGGCTGAAGAACTTGTGGAAAGCATGCCCATGACCCCTGATGTAGCTACTTGGGGTGCACTTCTAGGTGCTTGCAAGAAGCATGGAGCCACTGAAGTCGGAGAACGGATTGGGAAAAAGCTCGTTGAGCTTGAACCCCAGCATGACGGAGTCCATGTCCTGTTGGCAAACATATATGCGTCGAAAGGGAGATGGGATGATGTCATGAAGCTTAGAGGTACAATGAGAGAACGAGGCGTCATGAAGATACCTGGTTGCAGCATGATAGAATCCAATGGAACAGTTCATGAATTCTTAGCGGGCGATAGAAGCCATCCTCAGATTGAAAAAATCGACAAAATGCTGGACGAGATGGCATGGAGATTGAAACTCGAGGGTTATCAGCCCGACACAGCTGATGTTACTTACGACATAGAAGAAGAAGAAAAGGAAACTTCAGTTTATAGGCACAGCGAGAAGCTTGCCATTGCCTTTGGTCTCATCGACACACTTCCTCCAATGCCAATAAGAATAATGAAGAACTTGCGAATATGCAGCGATTGCCACGCTGCAGCGAAGATCATCTCTCGAGCTTTTCAGCGCGAAATCATTGTGAGAGACCGACAACGGTTTCATCACTTTCGACAAGGCTCATGTTCATGTACAGACTTTTGGTAATTTAGACCAAACTTGTCTGCAAGAAAAGGTAAGATCAGTTAGTTTTGTGCTAGTAAAGATAAGATTTTTTGTCTCTAAGACATCGAGAATACATTGTTGTTACTTAGAAGTCAACTATACTTGATGCGATATGGGATTTTTTGGGTCCTCGCAGGTAGATGATGCAAGGGTGGGTTATTCTCCCAACCGCAACAATAAAGGAGTCAATTAGTTGTAGAAGCGGCTTTCTCTAATTCTCTTGCTCTGTCAAAGTTAACGCTATGTCAGACAGCCGCAGGGGTCTCCCCACGGTCCTCCGATGCCTAAGTCAAAACCTATTTTTGGGTAGGTAGGAGAAGAAGAAGAAGAAGACCGATGAGGAGAGAAAGAAATGAGTAGTAGAATGTTGTTACTCTTGTGATCCTTTTGTCTTGCTGGCTTACCTCTTCTCTTATAGTGATGGGGAGGAATCCTCTCTCCCACCCCCTCCTCTCTCCTACTGTCACTTTTTCACTTTTGACGAGGAGAGGTCTAAGGACCCGAGAGTGTTATCTCTAGGACAAGTGGCAAGGCATGAGAGGTCGAGAGAGACGTGAGGGAGAGGGGCGAATGATGAAGCGAGGTGCTCTTGTCAGGTCGTTAGAGAAGGACATCTTTCTTGTTATGGTATGAGGCGTCTGCTGGCTGTCGTCGTGGGCAACGGCCTCTTCCATCCTCTAACAACCTCGTATGCGTTAACCTCTAACCATTTGAGGGAAAGAATCTCCTGTAAAGCCCTTGCGGAAAGGGACATGAATTTTCCCGAAATACTGAGCTGTTCTACTGGGTTCGGGGGTCTGCTTGATGACAGAGCTGACCTGCTTTAGCTCGGGAACTGTTCTGTTAACCGAGCCAAACTGTCTCAGCTTGGGCATCAGCCTGTTGACAGAGCTGCCCTATCTCAGCTTTGGGAATTGTCTGTTGACTGAGCTGACTTATCTCAGCTTGGGAACTCTCCGTCAGCCGAGCTGATCTGTTTCAGCTTGGGAATCAGCTTGTTGACCGAGCTGATCTATCTTGGCTCAGGAGTTTATGAACTGACCTATTCCAGTTCGGGAACCAACACGTCGGTCGAATCGCTCTGTCTCAATTTGGGAGTCGGTTTTAGCGCTGATGCTCGAGCTGTTCTCCCCCGGTTCAGACATCCTCGTACCTGGCCATAGTGTTCCCCGAAAGCCCTCCGACCTGTATCAGATCGTTAGTGCATATAGCTATATCAAATGGATTGACCTATTAGCAAATAGAAAAGTGATGGTTCCTTGAACACAACTTAGAGGCTATAAATAAAGATGTTGATAAGATCGAGATTGAGAAATCAAATATATATAATTGTGCTAACTCTAACATCCTTGTGCTCTTAGTGCTATAATTTCTAATCAAGTACAACGGTGGTGGATCATTAATATGACAGTTCCATATTTTTTATAATTTCTAACCAAGTATTATAGTTATTTTTCAATCTGGCAAGAAGAATCAACTTGTGAAATAAATAAGTTCATTAAAAAAATATATTTTATTGAGTGTCACATAAGATTTTTTAAATAGGTGTGGGGAAATTTAACAAACATTAAATTCTATACGATATTAAGTTTGAAAGAAAGAAAAAAACATAGAGATTAGTAAATTAATATTTTATTAACATTTTAAAATTGGAAGAGTATTTTAACAATGAGAATGTTTCCAAAGCATTTTTAATAAGGACGATAGATTTGGAAGCTTATGCGAGTCCTCCGACGAGCGTTTACCATTTTACTTATCGCAGAGGCGCTAGCCTCCCGTTCACATGGGCCACTGTTGTCTTTTTCCTCTGCCTTTTCTGTCGCACGACATCATCATCATCTCCTTCGTCTCCTTCCTCTCACAACGGTACAAAATCTCACAACACTCCTCTTTCTCCTCTTTCCTTCATGCAATGCATTGATGATTGATCCCCACCCTCCCACAATGCCGTCGACATTCCAGAACCGCAGAGCTCTCCACGTCCCTTTCTTCCTCGCGCCGCCTCCTGCTGCCTCCTTGCCCTTCCCTAAGTATCCCTCTGCTTCGTCTTCTTCTTCGTCTTCGTCTTCGTCTTCGTCTTCGGCGTCGCAACCGCAGCAGGGCTTCTTCCCGACCTACCTCGCCTCTCCTACACCCGCGCTCCCTACCTTCCCCGCCAACCTTTCTTCGCTCATCTTCCCGACCTCCCGCTCCGCTCCACCCCGCCGAGCCCCGGCCACCCACCTACTCCTCCTCCCAGCGCTCCTCCTCCCTCTCCTTGCGCTTGCCCTCGCCGCCGCGTTTTTCCTCCGCCGAATCCGCCCAGCGCGAGGCTTTGACGCCCGCTCCGACTCGGTTCGCCTGTTCCAGCCCGCCATCGCCGACTCAAAGCGCCCTGCTTCCTCTGAGTTCTTGTATCTCGGCACCCTTGTCGACTCTCGCGGCCACCAAAACCACCCCCACTCCTCTTCAGCCGACGCCGGCCTGCAGGTGGGCCCGTCGCCTCCGCTTTCCAAGACTGGGTCGCCTGAGCTTCGCCCGCTTCCGCCACTGTCACGACAGGTCCCGCAGGGGTACGGGAATGCTGACGGTGGCAGCTCGCCGGCGGAGGAGTTCTACTCGCCGAAGGTGGCTTCGAGCTCCGGGAATGCATCGCCTCTGGCCATCGTGGAGAAATGTGGATCGGCGATCAGCACGGTGTCCTCGATCTCGGCGACATTGCTTTCTCCGTCGCCGCCGATGATTCCGTCTCCGCCGTTCGGGTTGAGCCCTTCGAATTCGAGCGGCAGATCGCTCAAGACTATGACTGAGAGGAACTTGGCTTCAGGAGGCGTTGGATTTCTATACCCGCCACTACCTTCTCCGCCTCCTCTCCGGCCAATGACCCCTTCACCTCCGAAGCGAAAGCCCGCTTCGCTCCCTTCGCCATTTTCAGCCAAGAAAAAGGAATTTGATGGAAAAATAAAAACATTTGATTTCTCTTACCCAAATCCAGTGGAATCGTTATATGATAACGACTTCACTCACAGTCATTTCGCTACTAACGACCCATCTGCACCGCCGCAACGACAACTTTCGACACCGCCGCCGCCTCCACCTCCACCTCCTCCACCCCCGCAGCCATCTCGACCTTATTGTTTTCGGGATGGCCCGGTCAGGAAACTGAAGGATTTGCAGCGACCAGACCTGGTACCGGACAAGAAGGTTAGGAATCCCTCAGCATTGGAAGAATCATCGAAGAATGCGAAGGATGAGGAGACTCCTCGGCCAAAGCTGAAGCCTTTGCTCTGGGACAAGGTCCGGGCAAGCTCGGATCGAACAATGGTGTGGGATCAGCTGCGGTCGAGCTCATTCCAGTAAGATACTGAAACTGATTTCTCTCTATCTCTCTTTACATTTTTTTTATAAAAAAATTTCTTTACTCGTTTGTTGGGATCATTGTTGGATTGGTAGAGTGAATGAGGAGATGATCGAGACACTATTCATCCGCAATGTGACCAGCACGGCGACGGAGGAGATGAACAAGGGGCGCATCCTTTCCCAGTTGACTCAAGAGAATAGAGTCCTCGATCCTAAGAAGTCTCAAAACATTGCTATTCTTCTTAGGGCGTTGAATGTGACTAAAGAGGAAGTCTGTGAGGCCCTGTTAGAAGGTCTGGTAAATCTCTGTTTAAATATCTGAAACCTGCAAACTCTTTCTTCTTGTTTTTTTTTTTTACAAGATTAAGGTAGATCTCTTATTTGTTTTTCTGGGGAAAAAAATCAAAAGGGCGCCCCCTTATTATTGTTTTTGTCAAAAGAGAGCACTTTTTTTTTCCAAAAATAAAAAATTCAAAA
Source organism: Alpinia galanga (assembly GCA_037177395.1). Classification (NCBI taxonomy): domain Eukaryota; kingdom Viridiplantae; phylum Streptophyta; class Magnoliopsida; order Zingiberales; family Zingiberaceae; genus Alpinia; species Alpinia galanga. The sequence goes on along the minus strand of JBAMHZ010110278.1, from coordinate 2,054 downwards.
CAACACTCCAGCATATTTCTCATCGAGAAAATATCTTTATTCCAATGTTACTGTAGTAAACACAGTTGCTATGATAGTGTAGCAACTATAGAATAACAATCATTGGAACAAAGTTATTTTCAGATAAAAAATATATTGGGGTGCCCTTTTTTGAAAAAGGGGCATCCTTTCAATGTAAAGGATAATAAGAGGCGCCATGTTGATTTTTGCCCTTATTTTTTCCTTCAAAATCAAACTTTATTAAACTTTTTTTCTTCGACACTAACTGAAGCAAAGTACTTGAGATAAAGGAAAAGGAAGAAATTACACCAACTGATAAGAATAACAATTATCGTACATAATTTGCAACAACAACTACTAATATTCATGGGTTAATCAACCTAAAGGAGGCATTATTAATGCATTTCTATAATGTTTCAAGCCTCAAAGAATTTGGGGATTCAATTGATTCTCAAGTACGATTCCTAATGCACCACCTTCCCAAAGCATTTTGTCAATGCATAGAAATAAGGAGGTACATGTGGAAATGCTTCCCAAAAAACTACTAAATTATTATAAATTTGTGCAAATATTGGAAATAACCATGTGTAGATACTATTATTATAAACATTTAAGGTTAAAAATATTGGAAAATTGGTTTCCGTTACTAATAAATTGAATCTATACATGGAGGACTATTTCGCGAGTAAACCGTTGTAAACTAATTTTTGGAGTGGATTAGAAATTAATTTTAAGGTTATTTGTGTAGGCAGTTTGCACACGTTGCCAGGCAACGTGTGCATGCAATCAGTGCAATGGCAACGTGTGCATGCATTGCATATGGTGCTTCCTTGCCTATAAATTGAAGTGCATCCAAGTGATAGAGGGTAAGAGTGAGATCATAGCAAAGTTGTAGAAGCTCTGCCGGAGAGAAGATAGGAAGGAGATCTCAGTGGAAACACTGTTGGAAAACATCCAAGGCACGACCGAGACTTGGTCTGTGGAAGAATAAGGACAGTTCATTTATAATCGTTCTTCAAACGGTGAGCGAAAGATCGAGAGATCTCTCCCTGAAGAGCCTGCTTCATCCACCGGCGACAACTCGAAGAAATCGATAAGAAACTCACTGTAAGTTTTTATTTATGACATATAAATTTATGCAATGGTTACCGAGATTCAACATTTGTATCAGAGCAATGAATCATAATCAAGTTACATGTTTTTCCCTTAAATTTTTTTGTTGATTTTGTTCTGTGTCACTGTTCATCATGAAGAAGATGAACAGTAACCATGACCTACTGTGCTTGGGCATGCAGTGCTCGGCATCGCACCGAGCATGCGGTGCTTGGCTCGAGACTGCGTCGGAGATGTGGTGCTCAGCACCACACTGAGCACGCGGTGCTCGGTTCAGCATCGACGCAGTGCTCGACACCGCACTAAGCACGTGGTGCTCGGCACTGCGTTGGGAATGCGGTGCTTGGCACTACGTCAAGCGCACTGCGTCCCTGACGTGGTACTTGGCACTCCGTTGGGGACACAGTGCTCGGCACTGCTCCGAGCGCACTGCATTCAGGACACAGTGAGCACTGCATCAGGGACGTGGTGGCCGAATACAAGCTTCTCGGCATCGTGTCCAGGATGCAGTGGCCGAGCACAAGGTGCTCGGCACAGAGTCGGCTAAGTAATACCCTAGCTCACAGATACTCGGCCATATGCGTGGGTACTCGGCCATGTGCGATGGTTATCGGTGTGAACATTTGTGATGGTTCTAGGCCGTTTGCGCCAGTGCTTGCATAGTGGTGCTCGGCCGTAGCATAGTGGTGCTCGACTAACTCCTTGTTCTCAGACACAACACTATTGGTGCTCAGCTAGAGCACTTAGGTGTTCGGACGGAGCACAAGGCGCTTAGGCTACATGCTTAGTGCTTGGGTTGTGTGCTTTGTACGAGCTAAGTGAGCACAGTGTCGGTACTCGACTAAGTGAGTACGATGCTTAGTACTCAAAGCACTTGGGAAAAGCACGTGGTGATCGAGACACCATGTAGAGGTGCTCAGAATATTAGTGCTGCTATTCTC
>JBAMHZ010110172.1:0-16199 GCA_037177395.1 Alpinia galanga | reverse complement strand
AATCTTAAAATACTTGAAGAGAGATCCTAGAAAAGGACTTTTCTTTAAGAAAACGACAAATCAATCAGTGGAAATCTACTGGGCAGGATCTCAGAGTGATCGAAGGTTAACATCTGGTTATTGTTCATTTGTATGGGGAAATTTGGCCACTTAGCACAGCAAAAAACAATCAGTAGTTGCTCGTAGTAGTGCTAAGGTAGAACTCCGAGCCTTAGTTCAAAGCGTTTGTGAAGGAATATGGTTAAAACGATTGTTAAAAGAGCTCAGAATCAGTTTCCAAGGTCCTATACAAGTGATGTGTGACAATCAGTTAGCTATGGCCATGGCTAAGAATCTTGTTCAACATGATCGATCAAAACATGTTAAAATTGATTGACATTTTCTCAACGAGAAGATACCAGATAAGAGTGTGTTGATGAACTATATCCCTTCTCATCAACAAGTTACAGATATTCTCACTAAAGCTCTATTCAAATCCACCTTTAGTGAACTTAACCTCAGACTCGGCTTAATGAGTATTTATTGCATAGTTTGAGGGGGAGTGTAGAAAATCAAACTATCCTGATTTAGATGATTCCAATATTCAGCTATATATGTTAATACCCATAATCTATGGCTATTCTCTGTAATTAGTGATTGATTACTAATTACATGGTATCCTATTAATTTCTTTCCTTGTAATTAAGATTTTCGTATTTAGCCTCTTATTTTAGGTAATACTTTGTATATATATCCTACATCAAACTACATCAATCTGTGAATAAAGATAACTTTTTCCTCATTACTTGATGTTCATTAACTTATGAATGGGAAACTTTTTTTTAGCAGTTTAGAGAAGATTAACAGATATACTCTCTTTTTTCTGCAGAGGTCTTGATAATCAGGGATTAAAGGGCTTCTTGCCAAGTGACATCAGTAAGCTGCGGCACTTGCAAAGCATGTAGGTCATCAATTATATACAGTCCTGTGTTTACTTTGATGATATGGTATAAAGCCTTGTGATTACTTTAATCATATGGTATTCTGTTTCCAAATAACTCAATATATAACTTTTCTAGACCATTATTTTTGTATTTATTTTATTGTTGTACATTATGTCATGATTATGTTGAATGATTTATTTTAGCATTTGCTTCGGCAATCAATAATTAGATGTGCTTTGGAATATTTTTATCTGCTTTTGCATTATTTTTTTATTGATGTTAAACTAAACAATGTTTCCCTTTCCCTTCATTTTCTGAAGAAACTTGAGTAACAACAACCTGTATGGAGCAATCCCCTCCTCTATTGGTACTATTGCTGGTTTACAAACATTGTAAGTTAAATCTATCTGTTACAATTATTCTTATCAGTTTTCTACCTTAAACATATTCTCCAAATAAGACATGTCCTGTATTTATCTAGGACTATTAACAGTCATGAATTTGTTTTTGCTCCTACTATTGTATTATTTGCTTTAATCTTGATGATTTTGAAGGATGACCAACTCCAAGTTTTTAATATCCAAAACAATGTTGAAGTATTCTTAAATTCATGCATTTTTTGTCACTTATTCTAACATAATATTGCCTTTTACATGGTTCTTTCATATTTAAGCTTATCTCATAATGACTCTATATTGACAAACAGTATTGCAAAACGTGGAATGTAAATGTGCCTATCTATACAAAAACTTTCGCTGGTTTCCCCTATCACATTATGATTTTTTTTCCTTCCCTAAAGGGGTACCCAGTGAGTTGATTGCTTAATAATACTACCATTCAGTTCGCATTTAGGACAAACTAGGGTGTGATAATCATTGCTGATCAAAGATATGTTCTTGTCATCATCCAAGGAGGCACAAACTGTAAACCGTCTCAATATCCTAGTAGGTAACAATTATAACCAGCCAATAGATGCTCCAAGTAGATTGCATCAAGTCTAGACTTGTCACAACTTAGATAAATATAGATTTTGAGGAAAATGAAGGCAAAAGATATGCCAAATTTCATTAAAAAAGATATGTATATGATGAAGGCTGCAACATAGCTCAAAGTAATGTATTAATGGACCAATATCTCCATTAGTCTATGACCTCTCTCGAATTCATGATAGTAGAGTAAACCATAGAATCAGATATCGATCTATGTCATTTGGCATTAGTGAAATTTTGTTGTTTGGCCTGCCAATGGACACCGACACTAGCATGGGTGTGATGGCCTTGTGAGGCCTTTGTGAGATTGCAAGGCTGTCACGAGATCACGGTGGCCTTTCTTGGTTGCGAAGCTGACACTTAATGCCAATTTATTATTATTATTTTTATTTTTTTACAATCAATTCCTTTCTCTCTCCTTTCTATCCTTGTTAATTTTTTTTCCTTCGGTAAATAGAGATTAAGTACCTCTTTAAAGATGTAAGAGATAGATTGTTAAGAAAAATAAAAAAAGTTAATATATTTTGTATTTGAAAAAGTATTGAAACTTTATTGGCACAACACAATATGGCATTGAAACTATATCGTCGGTCATAAACTGAAACTCTAGTATGACTCGCAATTTTAAACCTTGGGGTAAACCTCGATTTAGCTTTATATACTATTATAATGATCCTCCTTTTCCATCTTGGACTAAATGGCCAGCATTGCTTAAATAACAAATAAGCATTTTGCAAATGCCATGCAATCTAAAAACTAGCCACAGGATACCTATTAATTTCTGTAATTTTGATTAGTTTATTGGTTTATGTGAGAATTAGCAAGCTTTCTATTATGGTGCATGCTATTTCTCATTGCTGGTTTGGATTTTGTTTTGAATTCTGTTAAATACGTGATGCTTCCTTTGTTATTATTACTATTTTAAAACTCAAGTTAGTCCATGCAACTGCAAGTGAAATTTTCATGGTTAGATAAATAGAGTTTTCCTGAAATTTATCAATTTTTACTATTTTCCATAGCCAATAACTTAAAAAAAATTAAACTAATATATTGTTGCACAAATTACGGTTTGGAAATTCTCTAACCCAATCGCAAATGGTTATCCATGACAGTGGAGTTATCTACTCACATAGATAGGCGCAAACGCCCACAAATTAGCTATGTGAGAAACTTGTTAGGATGGGTAGAGGGAGTGAGATTGACTAGCAAATGTCCAGCAATTGATACATAAAAAATCTTGCTAATGACTTAGTGAGGACAATTCAATATAAATAAGCAGCGGAAATGAAATGACAAAAACTGAGCACGCCAACACTCAGATTTAACATGGCTTAGAATCCTCATTCTTATTTTACAGTTTATGATGCTTTGGTGGATCACTCTTGAATACATTTCTCCTTGTTGAACAACATTCAGAGGCAGAAGAACCTCTTACAAGCTCATTGCTTGATTGCAAGTGAAGCTCAAGGGTGAAGAGTGTACAATAAGCCTCAAATAAACAACAAATATATCTTAGAACGATATCCTTCAAATGTTCTCCTTGACCCCTTTATAAAGCCTTCATTCATCTTCAGCTGTTGTTTTGTGTTTTATTGTGCTAATGCTAATCAATCGATTGGAATGTACCATCAAGCAACTCATGTACATTAGTTGTTAGTTCATTCAACTGTTGTCGCATAATTCTTTCATATCAATGGCTCTCTCTAGGTTTTATGTTGTAGCATCAGTTGACTCGATCTAGTCATCGGTTGATTGATTTTGCCACTAATCGACTAATTCTACTTTTTAGTTTGCTCATCCGCAGACAAAATGACATTGTCGACTCAAGCACATCAGTTGTGCTTGAGTTGATTGCCTGGTTGATTCAATCACCATTAGTGGATTGAATGCTACCATCAGTACTCGGTCATGAACAAAAACATTCTATTCTTGGGCTGATCTACTTGAGTTAGCTACTTAGTTGACTCAACCACTGGTCCATTGATGATACTCTTCAATTGATTGGATTCCTAGCTACGACCATCCAAATGTTTAAGTTCTCACCTAAGTTGATACATGTCTATTAACTCTCAAGTCAAAAGTTTACCTTGTTGCTCCTCTACCACAATACCATCTCCTGTCAATCCAGTCGTCCCTCGGATCACCTGGGCCCTTGGCTTGCTTCATATGTCATTCTTCGCGCTTCACCTATATAGTTTATCTCCTTTAGCTCAATTGCACTCCTATACTCCTTATCCTATAGTTCCTCGGATGTCCCATCAGATCTCAAGCTATTGATAAGCGTGGCATGACAAGTCTCCATATGAATCTTAATCAAGTCATGCACAACTTCATATACATATCAAATACAGATACAAGCCTAACTTAAATTCTTTACCCAAACATTAAACCCATCATCTATCCCGATCATAAGGGGCATGATTGCATGAAGAACACTAACTCCGTAACATTGCAACTTGTTAAAGCTCAGGAGAACCACATTCCACACCCACATATTAATGCCCATGACAACCAAATTCAAGCATCATATTAAGGCCCAAGAGCAATCTAATGCTCCCAATATAGCTAACGAAGTAGGACCTTCCCTCACCTAAAAAAAAAGCACACCTGACACACAAACTAGTAATGTCGGTTTATCTCAACCAAATATGTAAATCACATTGATAGATACCTGTTTTTCTTCAGTCATGCAACATAAACTTTTTTTTTTTGCCCTAAAATTTTAGGTATAGATTGTAAATATTTGCAAAATCAACTTTATGAAAATGTTAGTATATACAAAATATAGCTGGATTTCATCAACATTTGTTGGCCCTTTTCTGTTTAAGAGCCAGGTTTGATCCTTTTAATTGATTTCATATATTCATTAATGCAACCGCATGCAGTATTGTTTATCTACATATATGCTTACCAAACCTTGTGAACTGTTGAGATGATTTTGGTACCCCATTTTATCAGTTTCTTTCTTGAAATTTCTGTAGTTTATGCTCTTGCCACAGAACCTTGCCTACAATTAAGAGCAATACCTCGTGGGAAGGTTTACACAGTTGTTTGAGATAACTGTTTCTTGTTTCTTATAATGATTACTAAATGGTTTATCTTTGAGAGAGAGACATTTTTTAAATGTAATCAGGATATCAGCCTATGTCTTTCTTTGTCTTTGACTTGGTTAACAAATTCATTGATCATCAATTTATGTGAATATTGTCTGCAGGGATCTTTCATACAACCAACTCAATGCATCTATTCCTGAGACCCTTGGCCAGCTGATGTCTTTACAAATACTGTAAAAAAGATAAGAATAGTTCAATTTGTTGTCTCATCACCAATGTATTAAATATGAAATTTGTATTTTTCTTGTAGGAATCTCAATGGAAACCATTTATTCGGAAGAGTTCCAGCAAATCTTGGAGGACGACCACTTCACAGGGCTAGCTTCGAGTAATAACTTCATTTGAGAAAATTAGTTCTGGATGTTTATCTATCTGTGATGTTTTATAGTTATTATTATGCTGTAAGGTGATTCTTCAGAAACAATTTGACTAAAATGTTTTTCGATTTCTTTTGAGCTGGAGACATATTTTGCTGCATATTGGCTTTAATAGGTTGCAGCAAGATACCTGCATTTTCAGTATGGAATTGCTGGATAATCCCCTTTCTATTCATGTGGGATGGAGCCCATTCCATCCCTAAATGAGTACAGAGGGCACCCTCTTAATATTAGCAGACCTAGGATGCCGCTATTTGGCCACATAAGACTGGCCATAATATGCTTAATTTGATTCACTTGTCCCAGAAGCATGCAATTTGTGGGTGAACATATTGAACCCGATTGGATTCTAGTGGCCTTAAACCAGCACCTGTTGGATTTGGTTCATTCCCATGCTTGTGCATGGCAAAGTAGCTGTGGGCATACCTATCCATAGCCATGGCAGAACCTATTTTGGGGTTGTTTTCTGTCTTCAATAGGGTGCTAACTATTGGAGAGAGTTAATTTTAACCTTTATAAACATGACGTCATGATGACGCCTTAGGGTGTGAGAAAAGTTTGTTAGATTGTAAAGCTTGTAGAAAGATCCTTTGTTTTTTTTTGAACAACTTTCGATCTCTGCTGTTCTGACAATTTTTGATGTCAGTGAGTGTTTGAGCTGTGATTTTTTTTTATGATATTTGCACACAATATTGTAGCTATTTATCTGTCCACACTTTTCTGAAATTCTTCTTGCATATTATACAAGCCTGTCTTCTCTTGTGGAATAGGCATACGTAAAATCAGATTATCATTTTTGTTCTTTTTCTTGCGTTTTGCTATTTATCATCTTGGTATGTTGGAGGAGCTTCTCAGTTGAACAAGGTGAGAGATGATTTTTGTCAGGTGGTTTTAGGATAGAGGTGATTCCATACTCTAAGCTCATTGGTTTTGATCTACATGATTTAAGGCGTGGACTACTGATGCCTTTTGTAGCAACGATGGATACCAAGAAGGTGCTATATTGGCCTCAACTCTAGCAAATAGTCAAAGAGCTCAAGTAGCTAGATTGAATGACTTAAAGTAAGAAGGCCTCATATTTGGTGAACTGACACAGAAGACAAATTCTTTTTGTGAATATTAAGACTTTAGTAGACACAACAGTCTCCATAATACTCTAATCAGCAAAGAAAAGAGTAAGCCATCAGATAGGACATATCGTTTGGAAGATGATGGAGGCACAAATAGTCAGTTCTATCAAGTTAAAAAGGGCAGTCAAGCCATATGGAATTCCGAAGAAGGATTTATTGTATGCAACCTTATTCTACTTTGTAAGAGATTATTTTCTGAAGTTGAACCCATGATCTCTAAGTCATAAGACAACAATTTTATCATTGCGCTAAGTCTCCCTTTCAATCACTACTATCAAGCTATGCCTCAAAAATAATTTGGTGGTTAGTGAGGGTAGAATGCAAGAGGTTTGCTTGGTGTGCTGGTAGTGGCATGATGAATTATGTCATCAAATAAATCCATCTCCGTAGAAAGATATACAAATACATTTGAAAATGTACAAAGAGCTGATGAAGTATCTATCTAATGGCATTATTGAATTTCTAATTGCATAAATACTCAATAATCAGGGTGTGTAATCAATTCCATGATCGGCACAAATTATGACTACGAAGTCTGTCTTTAGACTAATAAAGATTATGGTAGTAAGGGCGGATCTTGAAATGTTTCATTGTATGAACTATCTTTTTCATCCCTTTGTTCTATGCTATCTGCCTTTCACATGTATAATGATTTCATGGAGGTTATTTTTATTAGTTATACCAAATTAATTAACTTGCTTCATTTATGTTTGCACATAACTCTATAGCTTTTGAAGAAATATATAGTTGTCGATATGTTTATGTGGTAATTGATATACTCTGCAGCTTTCGATATTGGATGCTTACCATGGAATCTACAGTTTTACTGGCAATGCAGGTTTATGTGGGATTCCTGGGTTACGAGCTTGTGGCCCTCATCTTTCCCTTGCTGTTAAAATTGGAATTGCTTTCGGGGCTTTGTTCGGGCTACTGCTAGTTCTCCTTTGCGTTCTTATCTGGTGGAAAAGAAGGGCGAACATCCTTCGAGCACAAAAGATTGCTGCTTGTGAGTTGTCTAAAAGATTGCTGTTCTAGTTACCTATCATAAACTTGCTGTAACTTGAAACATCTCGCTCATTCTCTTGTAGCAAGGGAAGCTCCATATGCTAAGTCCCGCTTCACGCGTGATGTTCAGATGACGAAGCATCATCACCTTGCACAAGACCAAACTCGAAACAGCCCTGAGAGTGCATCCAACTTGCTCTCATAGCCGCTGCGTGACGATCCTTCTTCGACCAGTGTCATTCTTTGTTTTCCTCCAAGTTCCTTTTTGTCTGTGTTTCTTTGATTCAGGAAAAGCAGTAGATTTCTCATGTAGTTTGCTTGGGAGGATATTGTATAAATCACTAAATTATATATTAAAAAAAAACAAACAAACAAAAAGAGCCTAAAAAAATTCCAAATGCCATTGTTCTTGAATCTCCTCTCTCTTCTTTTCTTTTTCTTGAAATGTATTTGTAAAGCGGCTGCCAATTTGTGGTTGATAAAATAAAAAAGCCATTTTTAATTATTAGAATTGAGAAGGATTCTAATTTTACACATATCATGAGATCAAATGGATTTTTCATTCAATTGGTTGAATGATAAATTAGTACTTAAAATATTCTTTATTAATTTTGTTAAAATTATAAATACTTTTAATTATAACAACTATTCTCTTTCTTCGGGATTAACGAAGACGGAGTAAAAATATTTTTCAATTATTTCCATTAATAATTTGGGGACAATAAGATTAGTGAGGAAGAGCAGACGGAGCGCCGAGGAGAAGCCTTTCGACCAATCTGATTTAAATAAGAGAAGTCTGCGATTCCCAAGCCCCACCTTCTTCGCTTTCGCAGCTGCTGCGGCCGCCGCAAGACGCTTGCAGGCGTCGCAGTTAGGGATGCCGAAACGCTCGACGAAGGCAGCCACTGACTCCTCCCCCATTGGAACGGGGGAGGTAGATTCTCTCGCGACCGGCGACGGCGATGATAATGATGGCGGCGCTGAGCCCCTCCTTGAAGATCAGAGACAGTGCGACGAAGCGGACGAGGAGGTGGTGGAAGAGGAAAAAGTGCAAGAGATTGAGGCAGACGAGGTGGAAGGAAAAGGAGGCGGCGGCTCCGATTTGCCTGGCCACAACGACGATGGTTTGTCCCCTTTGCCTACCCTTTGTCTTCTCAATTTAAAAATCCCTTTCTTTTTGAATCCTTTCATACTGCCGATTACTGATTTCACTCATTCCAATCATTGGCCATTGAACTGCTAGAATGTATGTTTTAGTTTACGGCAAACGGCTAGGGTTGGTTGTTCCCATAGCTTTCTGGCAGAACATTAAGAAGGAAGATCGTCGAGATGATAGTTAGAATTATTATTATTTTCAAATATTATCCTTTAGATTATTAGATTTATTATTATTATTATTATTAATTCTTATATGGACAAGACACTCTTATATGGTAATATATATATAGAAATTATGTAACCTTTGAAGGAAAGTAATAGACATGCAGAAGTGATCGATCTTTTCCTCTTTTCTCTGATTTCCTATGAGATAGGACTTTGGGTCCTATCAACTTGGTGTTAGAGCGAGGTTCCTCACCGCTATCATCTTTAACACAATCATTATCATCACCCCATAACATTGGTTATATTCATTGCTACTATCGTAGTCTTCAATAGCTTGAGCCTACTGGTTATGTTTTTATTTTAAAAAACTTTCTTTATATTTTTTTATTTGTTTATTTAAATTAGAAGAACAAAATATATATATCATAAAAAAAATATACTTGGCCAATTCTAATACAATGATAGGAAGATTTCATATAGCAACATATTAGAGATCCTATGAGACAATAGACAAATTCTCTTATTTTGAGAGTTGAAAGATTTTTCTTCTACATGATAAGCTAGATGATTCCAAGGTGGAGATAACTTCTTTGCATTTAGAACGGGAGGCTTTTCAATGGTATTAGATATTTGACTCATGCCATGAATCTGCATCATAGGAGGCATTCGTAGATGATCTTCTCACCTCTTTCAACCCTCAAGAATATGAGAATGTAGATGACTCGTCCTAAATTCAACACATCGTGACAATAGAAAAATATCATAATCACTTTCTCCAACTCTAATTAAACTTGTGGTTGGCTAAAGCAAGAATTGTTAAATACTTTTATTAAAGGGTTTTATCCTAACATAAAAAAGGTCATCATAAAAGTTGAATTATCATTGCATGATTGTAAGAAGAAAAAATCTTTGAAGAAGAATGAAGAAATAATGAAATTGTGAGCAATTCATTGTTTGAGATGATTCATGCTAATACAAGTAAGGTTGAAGTACAATTGGAAAAATATACTAGTGGAAGAAAGAGAGCAAAGGAACAAAAAACAAGATAATTATAGAGACAATTTACATGAGGATGTAAATTTTAATAATGGTTAGAAAGAATTAATCTATCACAATCATTGCAACACTTATAATTGAATCCTTTGCATTAAAGCTTTTTTGTAAATCTCCTTCATTTAGTGAATAATCTTTCTTCTCTCCTGCCTCTAGGTTGGCAAGGGTTTCACCTCTAGTTCGAACCCCTCTAAAGGGAAGGCTTTCTTACTATTTTCTTTTTTGAAGGACTCGTGCAGGACTTGAGTCAAGGCTCAACTAGAGCTGATCAAGTCAACTCTTTTTAGTTTAAAAGGGTTCAGTTCAGAATTGCGACATCATTCGAGAAGGAGAGCCTTAGCGCAACGGTAAAGTTGCTGCCATTTGATCTAGAGGTCACGAGTTTGAGTCGTTGAAATAATCTTTTACAAAGTAGGATAACACTGTATAATAGATCCTACATCCGGATCTTGCATTGGTAGGAGCTTCGTGCACCGAACTACTCTTTTTTATTTCCATCATTTAAGAGAACAAAAAACAACAATAACTTACCCTCATCAACAACATCAAGTAATTTCCTTTGAATGACACTATCGAACTCTCTTCTACTTGAAAAAAAAATGTCACAAGGCATTTCAATGCACTAACTATTGCACAATTAATGCATGGTGTAGAATATTCTTTTGTCATAACTTGTTGATGACTCAACACAAGATAAAGTGAAGACTCAATGCAAAAGTCGCTCTCACAAAAGAAAACATTGGCATGCTCATAAACTCATAATGAAGGCCTAACACAATACACTTCATCATCAAAGAAATTTTAGGCATATATATTCAGGCTTGGGCTCAAGGGAATATCATAGAAGGATATTTTTCTATCATAACTTTGTCACAATATCATTAGATTTACAACAAATAGCAAGGGTTGTTCCCTAAGCTTTTTGGTAGAACATTAAAAAGGAAGAACAACAAGATGATAGTTAGATTTATTAATATTATTTATTTTTTCAAATATCATTAGATTTATTATTATTATTATTAAATTTTATATTGACAAGACGCTTTTATATGCCTATATACAAAGACATTATATAGCCTTCAAAGGAAAACAATAGAAATGAATTAATTAAATTGGTTGATTATTGAAGGCCAATCTCCCCTTGAAATGATCTTCTCTTTTCCCCTTTTCTTTGGTTTCCTACCAGATAGGATGTGGGGTCCTATCAACTTGGTATTAGCGCTAGGTTCCTCACCAGTCACCACCACCACCATTGCCATCATCTCTAACACAATCATTATCGTATCTCATAATATTATTTATATGCATTGCTAGCATCGGAGCCTTCGACAACTCGAGCCTAAATCTCCCAACATGGTTATGATTTTATCAAAAAAGTTTTCTTTACATTTTTTTTATTTGTTTATTTATATTAGAAGAACAAAAAAATATTATTAAAAAAGATATACCTAGCCAATTCTAATGCAAAGACATGTAGATTTCACATAGCAACAAATTAGAGATCCTACGAGACAAAAGACGATTCCCCTATTTCAAGAGTTGAAAGATTTTTTCTCTACATGACACACAAAATGATTTTAAGGAGGAGATAGCTTTTCTGCATTTGGAAGGGGATATTCTTCGATGGTATCAATTATTCGACTCATGCATGGACTCATCATGTGAGGAATTTGTAGATGGTCTTTTCACTCATTTCATCCCTTAAAAGTATGACAATACAAATGAGTTGTTGTTCAAAATTCAAGACATCATGATAGTAGTAAAATATTATAATTGTTTTCTCTAACTCTTTAACCAAACTTGTGGTTGGCCAGAGCAAGAATTATTGAATACTTTTATTAAAGGGTTTTATCCTAACATCGAAAAAGGGAGGTTAAGCTGTACTATCCTTGCATCATAAAAGTTGAATTGTCTTTTGCACGATTGCAAGAAGAAAAGATCTTTGAAAAAAAATGAGGAAATAATAAATTTGTGAGCAATTCATTGTTTGAGATGGTTTATACAAGTAAGGTTGAAGTACAATCAGAAAAAAAAAAGTAGATGAGATCGAGCAAAAGAACATAAGATGACTATAGAGACAATTTATATAAGAATCTAATTTTTGATAATGGTAAAAAAGAATTCATCTATCACAATCATTGCAACACCTGTAACTGAATCCTCTGCACTAAAGCCTCTTTGTGTCTTTCATTCACAACAATCTCTACTTCTATAATTCAAGAGAACAAAGCAACAATACCTTGCCCTCATTAACAACATCAAGCGATTTCCGTGGAGCGACACTATCAGACTCGCTTATACTCGAATAAAAGATGTTACAAGACATCTCAATGTACTAACCACTGCACAATGAATGCATGGTGTAAAATATTCTTTCGTCATAATTCGTTGAGGAAGACTTAATGCTAAAGTTGCTCTTACAAAAGAAAATATTGGCTTGCACATAAACTTGCAATGAAGACCCAACACAATACACCTCGTCGTCAAAGAAATTTTAGGCATATCTATCTATTCGGGTTTTGGGCTCAAGGAAGAATCATAGATGGATACTTGTCACTCATAACGTTGTCTAAAGGAGGTCTACAGTGGAATAATATGATCCCCAAATAGACATACTTAAATAACCCTTTCAAAATATTATATTTAAGATGGGTCATTAAATTTATTATTATTAATTCTCTTTCAAAATATTATCCTTTAGAATGGATTGTTAGATTTATTATTATTAATTCTTGCATTGGCTGATCCAATCTTAGGGGATAAAGCTTGATTGTTGTTGCTATTGTATTAATTCTTGTGTTGATCTGATCTCTTATAAGTCTATACATAGAGATTATGTAGCTTTTGAATGAAAGCATTAGGAATGAACTAATCAAATTAGTTTGCCTGGCCACCACGACGATGGTTTGTCCCCTTTGCCTATCTTTCATCTTCTCAATTTAAAAATCCCTTTCTTTTTGAATCCCTTCATACTGCCGATTACTGATTTTCCTCATTCCAATTATTGGGCTTTGAACTGCTAGAATGTATGTTTTAGTTTATAGCAAACAGCAAGGGTTGTTTCCATAGCTTTCTGGCAGAACATTAAGGAGAAGGTAGAGCATTGGGAAGATAGATGTCCAAATCCACTTGAACAACTACTAACAGGTCCTAGCAATGTTCATTTAGAGGAAGACGTACAATTCTTCAAAGCTGCATATACCCTTCTATCTGGCCTTACTATGGACTGTTAGGTTCGAGTTCTCACTTTCTCCCCTAGGTTTTATCATCTAGTTGCATTGGTCCCGCTATTAAAGGGTTTTATTAGGGAACCTTTTAGCACACAATAGGTTTTTGACTAGAAGGCATAAATCTGAATTACATTCAATCTATTTGATCTCATCCATCTTAAGCTCAACTTGGAATAATAGCACAAGTTAAAACTACAATAGAAGTTATCCTTTATATTTTTCCTTCAATGTTGTATTATAGGTCTTCATCATATTATACTTCACATTGCCTCGTATTGATGAATATTTTATCATATCTTAAAATAGTCACAAATATTATTTTTGAGTGACGACTCACAGAACCCTTCTTAATAAATTTCCTCTTTTATCACTTATTCTTTCCTGTACATTTTTGTATTAAGCAATGGACAATCAAATGCCATTAAGGAATAAGATTTCATAATAACTTTGTTTATGACATAGAGCTATAGTCTGACTTTTTGAACATTCTTTTTGATCCTTAACCTCCTCTTCAATTTTTCATCCTTCCCTTTTTAACATTTTTTTATTTTTCACTAGGAAATTCTCCCTTTTGATGTTTGTCCAAGTATATCAGAGTGTTGAAGATAGTTGAAAGCTTAGAAGTAAACACAATTGGTTAAAACAACAAAGTTTTAACCTAAATCCTAATTACTAGCCGATTGATATTTTTAAGCAATTAACTGATACTCTTGACGAGCTATGGGTGAAAGACAACATACCATATGTTTCTAATCAGTTGACTAGTTCGAATAATGCAATAGTTCAAAATTAAAAAAGCATAAGTAATTCTATAAGTTTCAAAAAATCATGAAAATTCATACAAACATTACTTATGTCAAAGACTATTAGTGAAAAATAGTTTTCTAAGAAAATATCAATTATTTTCAAAGAATGAAAAAAGTTGAAAATTATTAAAACCTTCAATGTGTTATCTTAACTTTGTATCAACACTATTAATAATGATTTATATCAGCAAATAGAATACACCAAGGTTTTCAAAAACAATTTTAAAAAGCATTTGCAAAACAATTTCAAATCATGCTCTAAGCTAAATGCATGGGACTTTATATTAGTTTTTCCTATGATTGGTCTACACAAGGTCACTTGATAATGCTTGCTTCATTTAGATGCATTATGTCCGTATCTTAAATTTAGCTCATCATCATAACATTTCACTTGTATCTAATGTGTTCCAATACACAATACCAGTTAATCCTGTGATTCTTGTAAGATGTAATAAAGTTCTTCCTATACTAGGTGATCATGCATATTTATGTAGGCATTCATAAATTGATCTGTCGAGATTTCCCTTCGCTAAACATCCGATAACTTTGACCCCCGGTACTTCACCTTACCAAGCATCCGGTCAACCTTGACTGTCGGGACTTCACCTTGTCAAGACTCTCGTCCGTAACTTCCTTCTACTTGCCTTACATCCGGTCACCTGACTTGCAAGGACTTCATCGACACCAAACATTTGGTCAACCTTGACTTGCTTGGAATTTTCCGATACCAAACATCCGGTCACTTGACCTGCTTGGAATTTTCTTCTCGTGTCTTACATTTGATCAACCTTGATTTGTCGATATTTCTTGCCACCAAACATCTGATCCTACATTGACCTGCTTGGACTTTCTATGCCAAGTGTCCGGTCAACCTTGACCCACTCGTCATCTCATGTCAAGTGGTCAATCAACCTTGACTTACTTGACTTTGCACGTGCTTTTACTCAATCCCTTTGAGCTTGGTTAACCTTGCGTTGAGGTTGATTGAACCATCATGTCAACACTTATTGTCAAACATCAAAACTCAACCCAAGTCTCACTTGAGCTTGGTCAACCACCAATTGTTAGGACCTTGAGCGTCGCTAGAGGGGGGTGAATAGCGATTCTCCCGTTTTGTCGTCACTCGCTCATGTTCATAAATGAAGTGAACTTTGCTTGAGAGCGCTCTTTGGTTGTTTGGATGACTTTGAAGGTTGGAAAGCATCAACTATTCCCTCCAAGTTCACCAAGAATCAGCATCTTTAACCTCCCATAAACTCTCCTTATATAAAGTCTTCAAGGTTAATTTTTTTGTCACTAGTCGACTGATCGACTATCCGTTGTGAGACAATGACTATCAAACGACTTAATCCACGTTGGATAAGTGAAATAGTCGACTGGTCATCACTATCAGTCGACTGTTTGCCATCACCAATTAAATGGTCATCAATACCAGTCGACTAGCCAAGCTTCTGTGCTCTGGTCAACCTTCACTAGTCGATTGGATATTACACTAGTTGATTGTTTATCATCAGTCGATTAATGAACCATGTTAGTCGATTGCTCGAGCATTACTTGCCCAAACATCATCACCAGTCGATTCCAACTCAACTGGCCACCACCAGTCGACTGACAAAATATATCAGTCGACTGGTAAACTTCAAAACTGAGGTTTACACTTCCCAGTGTGATTTTTTCACACTTGTAATTCCCCTTAGCCTAGTCCTCAATGTTCAAGTCACTTCTATCAGCCTCACGCTTCTATGCGCTAGCCTTCAAGTGCTTTCATTGTCTTAGTCATGCTAAGTGCCAAGAGGCCACGCCTCTGGGAATTTCCCTTAACCTTAATTTCAACCTTCAAGTCACTTCCATCAGTCTCATGCCTTTATGCGTTAGCCTTTAAGTGCTTCCATCAGTTTAGTCGTGCTAAGTGCTAAGAGACGCTCTTGGACTTTCCCTTACCAAGTCGCAACTTAGATTTTCTCCTTTGCCAAGATTTTACTCTTGGATTTTTCTCTTGCTAACACAGTGTTGGACTTTCCTTGTCAAATATTCATACTTGGACTTTCCATGTCAAGTCTCCACTACTTGGACTTTACCAATAATCTCCACCATGACACATATGGTCAAACTATATTGTCAACCATGAGTTGTCAAACATCAAAATTCAACTCGAGCTTAATTCGAGTATGGTCAATTGTGATCTGGGCCGATTGCACCAACATTATCTACCAAAACAATATTATTTGCAAATAACATGCACCATTATAC
>JBAMHZ010110069.1:0-16199 GCA_037177395.1 Alpinia galanga | reverse complement strand
TTCAAATCCTGAACCAAACGAGGTTTTTGTTGATAACCTTGGATGGATAACCAAGGTTATCAACAATTATCCCGAACCAAATGCACCCTAATAGTATTAAACAACTTATCATGCAGAAGTAGATAGCATTAAATGAACTAATCATTAACATAAATATGTTGTACATTCTTAACACAACAAACTTTATAAAGATTGTTAACACATAATATTCTTTACTCATAACATAAATAACTCAATAAACTAAAGAGGTTATTACTACTCTCACTGGAACAAACACTAGTGCAGTAGTAATAAAGATATCCTATCTTCCTAGGCTCACTCTCAGATAGATTGACTTCAGGATTCTCTATAGAACACATATTCGGATCCTCTTCTGGATCCTCCTCAATCTCAGCTGGATCCTCCTGATCCATATAGTGAAGTAGCTCTATGTATAACTTAGTATATATTATGTGCCCTTTGTAGCGCCCCATACATGGTGTGCTACTACACTGAGATTGTTCGGTGCACCAAGGCCCAATCTAATAGTTGTCTAGGATAGGAAATTATTGCTGCTCGAGTCTCCAGAATAATCGATCGAGCTTCCTAATGTATCCTTGGACTCTATAAGCAGGATCATAAACTATCCCTTAGATAGCTTCCCTTAGCTTATTTCGCAACAAGTCACGACGAGTCATTGTACAAATCATCTGTGTCATTTGAAATTGAATTTAACTAAGTTAGTACAAAATTGACTAACCAGTACAAAATTGGCTTAATTTAATTTAAACAGCCATAGAACTAACACAAAAACAATCAAGAAAAATAAATCTTCTTGATTTTAGGAGTTTTCAATCAATTGATACCTCAAACTAGTTAACCATATTGGACTTTGTCCTGAGCACAATCCCAAGCATTATGAGAAGAACTGCACTACGTCCGAGTACACGAACACAATCCTGAGCTCTTTAAGCTCCATCCTGGGTATCTGAGTACCATTGCACTCATTCCTGAGCACCCATGCACGACATCCCAAGTTTGACGCGGTGTACTGAGTTCCCCAAGCACCTTTGTGCTCGGTGTCGAGTGCCCCCAGCACTGCTCTCAGTGCCGAGCATCTTTGTGCTTGGTGCCGAGCTCGCTGAGCACTCTGCACTCTAGCCCAAGCAACTTCCACTTGTTCCTGAGTACCCGAGTTTTTGACACGGTGCCACTTTATCCATGCCCGTGTCGGCCAGTGCCAACCCATCCTGGACCAACTGGGTAATTGTCAAGTCAACCGATGCTGACTCACCCATTATCGGCTCTGTTAATGCTAGGTTGGAAGGTCATTGCCAAGTTGGCCAATGCCTACTTAGCAATTGCCTACTCGGTAGTCCCCCAGCATTCATATGTCGACGTCTCCATAACTACTCGGCAGTCTAAGCGAGTTCATTCTCTAGTTTTTATAAGCCACGTTTAAGTTGTTTGTGCTGAGTCTGAGTTGTTTACCTAACAACCACTCGACACTTCAGTTATGCACTCGACTTAATTTCTCACTCGACACGTCAAATAACTACTCGGTATCCCGAGCCCTAGTTATGTGAGCCAAGTCTGAGTGGGATTATTCGACCTTGTTGAAGCTCAAGTGCTGTGAGCTGAGTCCAAGTCCTAGTAAGCTAATGTGCTGAGTGTCGTGTCCTAAGTGCGCGGTCACTCGGCCAGTGTTGATCAAGGCTGCATTGGTTGCTGAGTGTTGAGTGCCAAGTGCACTCGACTATAGTTATTTTCACTTGATAACACCGAGTTTTACTTGACAGTGCTACATCTTACTCGACAATGAGGTTATCGCCATCATTCTTCATGTTCTTCATGAAGAAAAAACTCGAGTATTTGATGAAACAATACATTCATGCAACCTAGCTCTGATACCAATGTAGGAATTACATGAGTTTGTATGAATTATAATAAAATTGTAAACACTTATAGTGGGTTCATCAATCTTCTTTGGACTAGATCTATTGATCTGGTGCTTATTGTCTGAAGGTCGATTACGTAATCGAACTGTCCTTATAATTCCACAAACTAAATCCCTTTAGTACCTTGGATTTTCTTCTCCGCTGGACACATAGTCACGGTGAGATTTTGGCAGTGCTTCCACAGTGATCTCTCTCTCTCTCTCTCTCTCTCTAATCTCTTATCTACATCAGTTGAACAAGATTTTATAAGGAAGGGAGGGCAACCGTCCACGTATGGTGGTTGCCACTCCTGCACAATGTGCAAGCATCTACCCATGTTGTCACACCTACACAATGTACAGGCGTGGACAACTTCCTACATTTATAGCACAAAGAGCTTTACAGTACGAATAGACTCAACTACCTCCATCTCTCGAGGCATATAGATTATTATCTCAGGGATTAGCATAGTTTGTGATTATATGGATATTTATCATATGAAATTTTGAAGTTAATTCCCAGTGTGTAAAATATTTTGCTGAGTTTTTGATCTCTTCCATACAAAAGGACTTTTGTACCAGAATAAAGTTCTCTGTGATTTATCATCTTTTATTAAATTGAAGAGTTAGCCGTGAAGAACATTTGATGAGACTATCACATGAATTATTAGTCAAGTCATGTAGTACACCGATAAAAATACTTGATAATTTTTTTAGAACATTAAAATTTGATTCTCTATGTAAGAATCTAAAATTGATGTTGGGTGTGAGTAATCAGCTGTATTTCTGAATTTATTCGATAAATAAATCACGAGAAAATCGTTCACCTTCAAAATTACTCGATAAAAAAAAAAGATAGATTATTAGGCAAGATGCAACATCACTACCCACGCTCAATTGTTGTATTTTTTATTATCAATTCTTGAATCCTCTCCTTCCAAGAAGAGTGGCGCACTTCCTTGTTCAATAAAGGCCAACATTATTTTTTTTTATTGCTGTTTTTATGAATTTTCTTTTTTCTTTTATTATTTTTAATTAATAATAGATATTTAATTTTTTTGACTCAACTAATTTTAAGATGATCAATTTAATTTTATAAAATTTTTTTACCGATCATCAAAGTAAATTAGAAAATACTTATAGGGAATAATTTAGCAAATTTATCACCCTATTAAAGATAAAATCCTTAAAGAGCTGCTGGAATTAAACCAAAGATACTAATGGTCACTTTCTTACCCAATAAAGGGAAACTTTATTTTTTTAATTGTTGTCTTTATGAATTCCTTTTTTAATTAAGATTAAATATTTAGGTTTTGGGTCTGATTAATCTTAAGGATGATCCATTTGATCATATGAAAATTTTCTATTAATCATGAAAATAAATTAAAAAACACTCACAATGAATGACCTAGCAATTTAATATTATAATATTTATCATTTAAATAGAGAAAAAAAATCCTTACAGTGCAATCAGAAAGTGAGAATAAAAAGATAATAAAAAAATATTATCCTGCTCGACATTAATTGTTTGGATTAATTAAATATTCCTAAAAAATTCCTGCTAACATTAATGCTCCAATAGTTAAAAATAAACTAGTTATTTTTTGAACTAATTAAATTTTCTTAACAAATTCCTATTAGCATTAATGCTCTAATATTTAAAATTAAACTAGAAGCGACTCCAATTAAAACTTCACTCCTCTTGAGTTGTTTTATCGCTTAATGATTAATGAGTACTAAAAATATAATTAATCATTGTCAATTTAATTTCAATAGCAATACACAATTGTTTTTCAAGTATGATATGAAATTATAACTTTGATTTTTTTTAAAAAATAATATTGTTCGATTCTAAGTACACAATAATTAATAATTGAAGTTAAGGGAGGTCTATCTCTTTCAATTGTGTGTTTAGTTTAATAACATTTAGAGATAAAGACAATAACAACAATTAAATTTTATTTCACTAGTTGGAGTTTGACTATATAGATCCTATTAGACTCTATTTTATATTATATCATCGTATATATTTAAATAAATTTTATCTTATTTTATTATTACTAATTAAGTTTTTTTTATCTTCTTTTTTTCGTTTATGTGTATATTTGTCACAGTTTCACATCGCCTAATTAGAACATTTATTGATCGTCTAAGTACATGTTCGTATCATATTAAATATATCTCTTGAAGTTTTTTCTCAATAGATACAACTTCAATTTTCTCTCTAATGCTCTCATTTTTTATTCTATTTATCATTGTGTGTCCATACATTCATCTTAACATCCTTTCAATACATTATTTCCCTAGGTACTTCCATACCTTTATCAGAATATAATCTACTCCAATAGTTTTTTCTATTTTACATTCCATTTAAAGTTTGTTCTACTTTTAAAATTTAAATTCTACGATAAAAAATTAAATTTCTATACTCATTTGACTTACTTAAATTAACTAAGTTAAGTTGATCACCTAAACCTTCATTAAAAAATTAATGAAAATACCTCTTCCACCGCTCTTTTATTTCTTTATCATTTACTAGTATCCTATTGTATTCATCTTTAATACATCTTATTTGGATAAGATTTTTTATCTTTCTCTCTCTTACTTTGGCTATTCTATAAATGTCCTTTTCCTCTTTTTTTGTATTTAATTTTTGATATAACCATTCAAAAATTTCATTCTCAGTTTTATTCATTGTTTTCTTAGCCTCTTTCTTACTAATTGTATATATTTTTTAAGTTTTTCTCATTCTTACAAATATATAATTCTTTATACATTGTTTGTTTTTTCTTCACTTTCTCATTTCACCACCAAGATTCTTTACTTGTGGTGCATACCCCTTTGACTCACTGAGTATATTATTGACTACTATTTTCAACTTTAATATCATCTTATTCTATGTCATATTAGGGTCACAGTATTTTTCACCAAATACTTGTATTTCTAACTTTTCTTTAAATATGTTCTGTTTTTCACCCTTTAATTTTCACCATTTAATTTTAGGAGTCGTGTATATTTTTCTTGTATTGATACTATGCTTGATGCATATATCCAACACTATTGACCTATGCTAGGTGGTTGCGCATTCTCCAGGGATGACATTGCAATCTTTACAAATCTTTTTATCTCTCTCCCCTAACCATAAGAAAGTCAATTTGCGATTTATTTTTCCCACTTTTGATTGTGATCAAGTGTTATTCTCTTTTCTTAAAAAATGTATTAGCTAATATAAGGTTATATGCTATTACAAAATCTAATATAGTTTTTTTTTCTTCATTTCTTGTTTCAAACTCAAAACCTCCATGCACCCTCTCATATTCCTTATTTTTTCTTTTGACATACCCATTTAAATCATCTCATATTAAAATCATTTCATTTGATAGAATGTTTTGTAATATTTCATCTCGGTCGCCCTAAAATTTTGATTTGGTATCTTCATCTAATCCTACTTAAGGTGCATATACCTTAATTACGTTCATAGTTTTTTTCTCCACTATTATCTTGAAAGCTATATTCTATCCCTCTTTTTAACTACTCCTACAACTTCATCCTTTAATGAACTATCTACAATAATACTCACTCTATTTTTTGTTTTATTCTTTCCTGTGTACCATAACTTAAAATTCAAATTATCTATCATTTTTACCATCTCGCCTATTCATTTTTTTTTCTCTTGTACATACAAAATATTAAATTTTCTTCTAACCATTGTATCTACTACCTCCATTGCTTTACTAGTGAGGGTTTCTATGTTCCATGTTCCAAATCTTAGAGTATTAGTTTTTCTATAATATTTGTTCTTGCTCGACCTATGGTGTTAAAACTCTTGCTTATTTAACACTACATTTAAGTTCTCATAAAGATGTATCAGTTCTTGTCGATACGTTACAGTTGGATTTTGTAACGCAAACTCTTGCATATTTATCATTTCACTTGAGTTTTGGAGATGTAGCGGTCCTTGCCGAGACGTTACAGTAGGATACTGCAACGTATTCTTTCCGGAGAACAACCTAGGATTAACACAATAGTTTGATAGATTCATTCACTGAACATTTGACTTAGTTTAATGCTGGTGGACAATCTAACGCAACTCTCCTCCTTTATTCAGACTTGAAACCGACCATGACAGGTTAATCCATCATGGGCCGAGTTGGCAAAATTGGTAATCTATATTAGAAATTTAATTATCACTAAATTCCTCATAATCAAGCACAGTAGTTCTATTACAAAGCTCAGTGGCAGTTCTATTACAAAGCTTAGTGGCTGACTGAATATTATGAGTTAAGAGAAGGAAACTTGTATTAATTTTAAGGGATGCAAAATGCTATAAAAAGATCACAAATTTTTTGGAAAAGTTTGATATTCTCTTATACTTGTTTAAAGGGAAGCAAAGATTTAGGGCGGTGTGGGCCCATTCCTAGCCCCTCTTGTGTTCGCCCCTGACAAAACTCCTTCATTTAGATACTTCTTTAGGTCTCAAAGTTTTGGCAATCAGATCCCATGAAGCTTGATTGAAGTGTGACCTTTTCATTATTATAAACCATCAATTAATGTCTCTTTACATGTCATACTATTTTCTACCAAGGGAGCTCTTTCTTTCTTCTTTTGTCAATCCATTTTGTTCACATTAAATTGAATATACACAATATTAGTTAATCTGAACCGAAAAAACTTACTAATTTAGGCTAGGTGAGCGAGTTAAATATTAAAATAATGTGTGATTGCATATGCATATACTGGGATATGTGATGCAGTGAAGCACTGCATATGGATGGATAAACTGTTATTTAAGACAATGCAAATTTCCATCTAGTTTTGAAAAGATTAATGACCAATGACAAGGATGGAAAACCTTACTATAATTGTATGGTCTCTCTTTCCCAGATTGATGAATTCGTTTGAGTCATAAACAGTTGAAAGGTTGCATGTCCATGCATCAACCCTCTTTGTCTTATGGCCCACAAAGGTAGGAACCACACACTTTCAGTAAAGTAGGTAGATTTTACCAGCCACCAGGGTTGCTTCATCCACCTTTGTTCTTTTCTTATCTCTTTCACTTTTGATATATCTGAAGGACTCAACTGCTGTCTTTGATCCTGTAAACACAATAACTTATTGAAAACTTTATAGTAAAAGATTGTCATATCCAGCTAATTTTACCTAAATATGCTCAATTCTTTTTGTTTAGTACTAAAATTGACACTATTGAAATTAGTAGAACAGCAGGAAACTCAACCTTGCCTCTTGAATTCTCTTTCTCTGTAATGTGAAAAGATTCATTATAAGAATCACCTATGCAATGCATGCCACAAAAAGCAGGGACACCACTTTTAATATTATCTATTTTCCTCACATGCATTTATCAAAGTTGATGTATGTTATATTGTCAATTAAATTTCTGTCTTAATCGATTGATTTCTTGTGCTTTTTAAGAATCATCTTTTGCATTGTTTATACTTTCTTCTTGTTTTCATAAAATGATTTGTATTTTGACAAATTCACTTGTAATTGCAGGGCGAGCGAAAAATACCTATACTTGTTGGAATTGCACTAGCCTTCACGATTCATTTACTCGGTGTGTACTGCTGGTGCAGGAATGATGACCTTCTATACCCATTTATCATGCTAGCTCCCAAAGAAATACCTCCATTCTGGCAGGCCTTGTTTATCATTATGGTTAATGGTACTTTTCCATGCTGGCTACTTTTGTTTTTTTTTGGGGATTAAGGCTATCTTGTATCTTTGCTTTGCTTGATTTGCATGCTACGTACACAATACAGACAATATATGTGAGGTAGAACAATCCATAGAGGTTTTAATGTTGTTATTTTCTTCTGGTGGAAGTTGTGAGTGAATTGCAGACAACCAAACTTGCCGGTGGCAAAGAAATATGAAATCTGATTTATGAGAAATTTATGTTCTTCATTGATGGTAAGATTCTTCTCTTTCTTAGTCTTGTGTAATCTTGACTTGCACAACCATATCCAATTGTTGATCCTATGGAACAATTGGGAAGAGAAAGAAAAGGGTGGATAAATAATAATTATATTCACTTATTCTAAATTGTCTCAAACAATGGATTTAAGGCTCTTAATCTAGGCTTTGACAACCAAATAAAATAGACCAAGTCAAATTAATACTAGTAGAATAAGTCTTAACAAAACAAACTATGTAGAATTTGAAAAGCAAATCAAATATTTGAACTGCTTTACTTTATTTCAGATCTATAATTTGTGACAAATATTGGTGATTTGCACATACCCTCTGTAAACATCAATTATATTAAGAAAAACCCTTGTTTCTTTACAATATTGCTGTTAGGTTCTCAACACTTCCTACAATTTAGTTTAATGATATCAAAAAGCTCCAACTTGCTACAGATATAATCAATTCTAGGACTTCTGAAAGACTTAGCTAATAGATATTCTAATTGGATGTTAAAATTGACAAAAGATATAATGATACCTTAGATTGTATCTTCTTTGTAACAAAATGATAATCTATGTGGTTTTTCTCTCATGAAAGATTAGGGTGGAGACAATGTGTATGCTAGCATGATTATCACAAGATAACTCAGGATCAAAATTTAGCTCATCCATTAGCAATTTGAGCCACACTTGCTCAATTCTAGGACCAGTATTGATAAGCTAATTTACCTATTACTCTGCGATATTTTCTTGGATTATAGATAATGACTCTTCTGTCACGATAGTAGCATAACATTTGGATCCATAAGTTTGTCAACAAGTTTATTACCTAACAGACTAGTTGCTTCGAGCATGTTAAGTTCATGTTTTTACTGTAAGATATAGATATCTCCTAATTTATCAATCTCAATTCATTAAAATTCTTCTTTCCTCTTCTACTTGTTCTTCTCCACCTCATTTCCACTCTCTTTATGTTCATCGGTGCCACCAACACCACTTGTTGGCACACCAACACAAGAATAGTACTATTTCATTTTGGTTGGAAATCAAAACTTTAGCTTGGATCAAAATTTTAAACCTTGGTTTAAAATTCTCATTTGTATGTTGATAAGTGGCAGTGCTAAGATAACTTTTCTAGCATCTTTTAATTTGTCTTTCCTCTCTACTTTCAAGGTATTCTCTATCAATCATCTTATTCTCATTTACCTCAAGAAAACAGTGCTGCAGAATGAAATAGTAGACAATTATGTTTTTGCCATTAGTCACATCACCATTTTATCTGAACTGTTGAATTAGAATGAGCATAACTCCTTGCTGTCCGATGTCTTTGAACTCTCGAATGATTACAACCTTCATGCAGGCATGCGTAATGTGTAATTGAATGCACGGGTTCAGCAAGTTCTGCAAATGAATAATGTGTAATTAATTGAGTCGGGCATGCACATGTAATTAATTGCATGCTCTAATTACATGCCCATGATTGTTGAGCTCTCATTAAAAAGTTTAATTGCAATTAATCTGCGTAGTGCTTTTAAACTTTTCAGTGCATCATCATATTGGCCCATTTTAGAATTAATTTTTATTTTTTAAAATATTTGTACTACAGTATGGTTTGGAAAATTACAACATTAGATATAACCAAATAAATAGCCTCAGCTAATTTTGGGCAGCTATTGATTCATATTTCAACCAATAGGAATGTGACAGTCTCACTTCATCTGCCCTAAGAATACGATCTGCCATATGTAGTCCAAAATAAAACTATCCACTAGACAGCCATTTAGTGGCTCCGAATCTCATGCCATGTGGTGATCTAGCAAGCTGTCAATTCGACCATTCCTACCACCAGTCGTTTATTGCCTTAGCAACAGACTCAATAGTTTTGTCCTCTGTGTTGCTATCAACTATGTTACACTAGACCCATCACTGTGGAAAGGATGAAACAGACTGAGTCTAAGGCCAGGAGATCATGAAGGAAAAGATCTAGGTAAGGGCAAGAATTGTGGCATCGACAAGCTTGAGCTTTGTTGGCAATCTACTCTAAGTTGGCGCTGTTATCAAACATGACTAAATGAGGATGTTGGTCATCTGACATGACTAGATGAAGATATTGAAGTACTCTTTGTACACATGTTTCTATGTGTGGTTATGCCATTTTCATCACATCGACAACAATTCACTCTTCTCATTTCTGTTGCCCTCCTCTCCTTTCTAGACACTAAACCACCTTTAGATCCTAGGCCTAGCTCCTCATGATCACCACTGCTTCAACATAGATTGAGTGATGGCAATCATCATGGCGATGGCGACGGCGACGCCTAGGAGAAGATGAGAAGCACATTGCGAGCAGCCTTGCCACCTCCAAGAACATTGTGGAGGACATGATCCACATTCTATTGGACTTCATTCTGTCTCCCCAACTTCAGCGGCCTCTTCTCCCCTTTTGCTAATGACAGAACCAAGGAAATAATTGTGTTTTCTTAATAGTTTTTGATGCCTGATGGTATGTAGCATTATCCCAATGAACAATGCAAGCCTAAGCTGATTAATTCGCCACACCTCTTGCTCTCTTATGCGTGTGACAACAATGAACTGATAATGACAATGAGAACTTTGTGGAAATATTAGTGTTAAGTACTTTCTTAATTCAATATGTTGAAATGGAGTAATTGTGGAGCTTAAATTTCAGTAAGAATAAAAAATTCTATGTTGATCTATGTATATTTAAATGGAAAGTTGAAATTTTATACTTCTATGGAAGTGCTTAGAGTTCTTTTGAAGATTTTCATGATTTGTTGAAATTATCATAAGGTTAATATATATATATATATATATAGATAGATAGTTTAATCAATCTATATGTATATTATGTTGACAAATTTGATATTTCAAGCCATATATAGGGGAATTTAAATATGATTTGGTCTAATTGATCTGAGTAACTTAATTATGGTTTTTTGCTTTTGTATGTATAAAAAGTAAAATATATTATAATAAAGATATTGGAAGTTAAATATTGTTCATTTGATTCTTGATATTGTGTCGCTTGGGAATTACACTAGTATATCTTATTTTGGTTGCCACCATGATACTTTGCTTTTATTTTCTCTGTGGCTCCAGTTAAGGTTTCTCATAGTATCTTAGAGACTTTCATTTGGGTTTGAGATAAGTTGTGATACATGAGACGGTGACATTGCAGTTGGTGGTCAATTAGCAGTTGGCAGTTGTTGGGCATTGATTGCTATTTGAGGGGTGATGCTATGCAAAGAGGTGGAGTAGATCTTGACTCCAATTCATCGCATTAAGAGGAGCTGTGCCATAGGTTAGAAGAAGAATTAGTTCTCTGGTTATGTAGTCATTTGAGACATAACCAGGGGATATGGCACAGGAAATTGATGTCTTCAGCATATGATAGGACTTAGGAAATGTATTTGAGAGAGACTTCAATATATATAATGGTGGAAAGGTTTTATGATTTGTCCTAGACCGCCCCCTTTATTAAAGTAGAAGTGCCTGTAAATTTACAATATTTCAATTAGGTCTTCTATAGCATCATCATGCTTTCCCATTTATACAATGATGCAGTCACTGTGGTAGCTATTCTTGATATTAGAGTCTGCTGTATTTTAAATATATAACTTGTACTAGTAGATGAAATAGTTTTGATTAAAATATAATTTTATTAGAATGATGATACATGTATTATAGCACAGTTTTTTCTGTCTACAATCTTCAAATGTTAGTGGACTTGCAAGAAGTAGATTTGAGAGCTAAGTTCTATTTAGAACTTGAGAAGATATGAACCCTTTTTTTATGTTTTATCGTGATACGTAACATTCTGGAACCGTTCCAGCTTCTTGTCATTATTTTATTTTATGTTCTTGAAAAGGATCTGAAAGCTCACAACTTCATTAGACAATGAGTGCGAGACAATTGCAAATTCATTGAATTCCTCTTAATGGAGACTGACAAGGCACAATTGATGTTTAGAAGAATGAGGACATGTTAGTGTTATTGGTGACACTTTTGGAAGATGGATCAGCCCTAACATTAGTTGCTAGGGAATTCGTCTTTGATCATCCACTTTTTCCAAACATTCTAGCAGAAAAATCTTCTACATTCTGTTGATGAGTATTTGAAATTAGTTGGTTTTTTGTTGTAAATTGTGCTGATTCGTTGATCTTTCTTTCCTGAGTGCAGCATATAATTGGTTTTATTGTTTTCCAGACACAATGGTGAGGCAAGCTGCTATGGTGGTCAAGTGTGTTCTGTTGATGTACTTTAAAAATAGTAAAGGCCCTAAATATCGAAAGCAGGTAATTCAATTTGAAATTTCTAGTAGTTGCTCTTGTATATTAGTTCCTCTTTGTACTGAACTGGGTTGTGAATTGTTTGAGGCATAATAAATATGGATTGCCCAAAATACTTATCATTAAGTTTAGTTGCCTTTGATATGCATACAAAATTTATTGAGCAATTATAACAAAATGAATGCATGAAAGTTGTTAACAGAGTTGAAGGACTAGAATAATACTATTTAAACCATGCACATGTTGGAGAAGACCGGAACATAATCTACTTTTCAGTAGACTATAATTTCCTTAAATAGCTTGAAATTGATAACCTATGAAATTATTTTTGCAATGATGAATTTAAAATTTTGAAAGATGCAGGAAAAGGAAATAAATTAGAATGCTAGTATCTGCAAATAGTTGAAAGAGCAAAAGAATATTGGGATAGAACTCATACTCACAAAGCTGATTTGAAGGGATGGTTCACGGAAGAAAGTGGTGTGAAACAGAGAGGTTGACCTTTTTTAAACCTCAAGCCTTGCTTTGACTAAGGAAACCTCGAGAAGAACCTTACAATAGAATTGTTTCAAAAATCAAATAAAAAAAATAGTTCAATGTTATTAGCTAAAACAAAACAATGGCATAATACCCAAACATAAGACCTGATAGTTAAACTAGCAAGTTGGGACCAAACTTTTATGGCCAATGTGTTTGATATGTAGGTTTAGTCATACGTCATTGTGTACTAACATATTATTATTAGGTATATTTTAGTATAGTGGATATGTGTGGAATTGTTTTAGTTTATCAGAACAAAATATTTTCTCTCTCTCAACTTGAAACAAGAGCGAAATCTCTCTTTTCAATCCTTTTAGTGGGACTCCACAAGCATAGGCTCATTGTGTTGGAGTTGTCTCCTCTCCTCTCTTATGCACTTTCCTAGTTACATAAACTGCTAATTTCTTGTTAATTTACACACGGGCTCCATTTTTTTTACGTTTTAACAATTTAATTTGACCATTTATCTATGCAACTGGTGTGTCAAGAGCAAAATTTCGATGCTCATCCAATTGATCCTTGACAAGGCTTTCTCTCCTTTTTTATTGATTATCATGATAATAGTGTTGGCTTACACAGGGTTCATATGATGAGTAACAACCCTACAAACCCACTCTCACCATGTTCTCTTTCCTCTTCCATTCAAGCAAAACAGCTCAGTGCAGATTTGTTGCTCTTCTCCTTGCTCCTCTTTCCCTATCATAGGAATGTGAATGTTCCCAGCCCAAGGAATGGGCTGAAACTGTTCTTAGAGATTGGCTAAAGAAGACAAGGTTGAGTGGGTGCTTGGCTCTCTATATCTGATGTGCATGACATGAGGACACAGAAAATTGTGCCGCGAGCTCCCACAAAGAGGCAAGGGAACTCACACAAAGGATGCTTGCGAGCTGCGAGGGTCCTCAGGTGGAGGATATGTGTGGCTGCGAGGGTGCTTGTGTAGAGGACATGAATGTGTTTGTGGGTGGCAACAAAGCGAACACACAGGTGGACATATGGTGGAGAAGCCATAGGGATTCTGGATTGAGATTGAGACATTGGGATGATATTGAGGTTATGCATGAACAGGAACTTGTCAGATGATGATCGACAAGAAGAGTATAGGGTGACTTTGATACCATGTTAAAGGAAAACAAATATGACGGGAAAATTCCTTAGGGTTCTCTTTCCCCCTTTCTACTTAACTATTATAGTATTTACATCTTAATCCCTATACTATTACATATCTAACAACTTCCAATGCAACACTTTATGAGAGGATGAAGCGTATAGGGGTTAATTGCCAGTCTGCCACTTTGCCAGGTACAAGCTGCAAAACCAGGAGATTGTCACTTTGTTTTTTAGCTCCATGATCAATTAGAAGATTTGCCATCTAAAATTTGAATTTTGTAACAAGTTGTAGTTTTATAATATTTTTGAACTACCTTGAGTGGGAGCATTAGGGATTAGTGTTAATGATGGAAACAATATATTCTTAGTTAAGTTGGTTCAAATGCTAACCCCATCTTGTGGGATAAGGCTTGGTTTTTGATGTTGTAAGTTGGTTCAGATGTTGGGCTACAGTGCAGCTTGTCTGCCCACAATTGAGAGGAGTATTAAATATAACTATGTTCATAGTGAAATTTGAAATTTGACATATGGAAGAAATAGTGTCTCAGGTGGATGCTTGACATATAATGTACACTTAATTAATTCAGTTCCCATATTAAGTTCCAAGTTCACATGTGGTTTTCCCAGGATTAATTCAGAGGTGATAACCATCCTCAAATGGACATTTTTATGCTTCTGAACTAGTATAATTATGGAAAGGTTACATGAATGCATCATTCAATTTTAATGGCAGATTCAAAATGGAAATCATGTTTTGTTAAACTTATGTTTATTTTAGTTCAATAAATATTTACCTTCATAATAATGATTGTATCACTTAAAGATTAGGCAAGTTTACTAGTCTTCTTCTTTTTAGGGCCAAATGCTAACTCTTGTTGAATACCTGCTGCTTTTGTACCGTGGCTTGTTGCCAGCACCTGTTTGGTATCGTTTTTTTCTGAACAAAGAATATGGAAGCATCTTTTCCTCTCTAATCACAGGACTATACCTTACCTTCAAGCTGACATCAATTGTTGAGAAGGTATTTTCTACTCTTTTAAGGTGTCCAGTATATGGTTTCTTGAGCTTGTTTTACCTGTGTTATTTTATATTGGACTGTCAGTTAAATTGTCTTCTTAGATGACATTTCATATTTGGTTTCAGGTTCAATCTTTTGTCGCTGCAGTAAAGGCACTATCACGCAAAGAAGTACATTATGGCTCTTATGCAACAATGGAACAGGTTCCAGTCTTTTTTTTTTCCATTGATGATCGTATGCCAATTTGTTTTTTTATTTATTTATTTTTGCATGTAGGATTGTTCTGCCATTTTTTCTTGAAATGATATTCTTAGTCTACTCAACTTGGTTATGTCTGTGATTAATGGTTCCTTTCATTAGCAGGTTGATCTTAATTGCCACAATTTGAGACAAATAATTTCTTTGAAATTATGCAATCCTTTACCCAGATATAGAAAGATTTCAGTCTCAAGTACTAATGCTGTATGGTTGTGAGGCAAACTTATAAAATCTGCTTCACTACCAAGTAGTAGTAAAGGATGGAGAATTTTATCTGTTTACTATTTTTATTTTTATTTAAACTCTGCCCATGATGACCTATCATGGCCGGTCCCAAGCCCGGATAAAAGAAGAGGGTTGCGTTAGATTGTCAGCCAACATTAAAATAAGGCAAATGTTCAATAAATAGATCCATTAAACTATTGTATTAATACTAGGTTGTTCCTCGGAAGGAAAGTGTTGTAGGATCCGACTGTAACGCCTCAGTAAGGACCGCTATATCTCCAGAACTCGGATGTAGTGATAAATATGCAATAGTTTGCGTTACAGAGTCCGACTGTAACGTCTCGCAAGGACCGCTACATCTTTATGAGAATTTGGGTGTAGTGTTAAATAAGCAAGAGTTCTCACATCATAGGTTCGGTAAGAACACATATTATAGGAAAACTAATAGTCTAAAATTTAGAACATGAAATATAGGAACTCTCACAGGTAAAACAATGGAGGTAGTCAATACGATACTTAGAAGAAGAATTAGTATTTTGTGTGTACAAAAAACAAAATGGATAGGTGAGAAGGCAAAAATGATAAAGATTTCGGATTTTAAATTATAGTATACGGGAAAGAGTAAAACAAGAAATAGAGTGAATATTCTTCTAGATAGTTTGTTAAATGATGAAGTTGTAGGTGTTCTTAGAAAGGGGGATAGGATTATAACATTCAAGATAGTAGTGGAGAAAGAAACTATAAACGAAATTAGCGTATATGTACCTCAAGTAAGAATAAATTAAGATAATAAATTAAGATTTTGGGACGATCTAGATGAAATATTATAAAATATTCTGCCAAATAAAATGATTTTCATAGGAGGCGATCTAAATGGACATGTTGGAGTGAAAAATGAG
>JBAMHZ010109962.1:0-16199 GCA_037177395.1 Alpinia galanga | reverse complement strand
GGAGGCCAAAGAAAAGAGGGAGTGAGTACAAATTACTCAGTGGGTGCATAGAAAGATAGTGCATGATATATATATAACATAAAGGAAGTCAAAGGAGAGTAATCTCGAATAACCCAGACTTTACCTTAGAGTACCAATACTAGTCCATAACTAACCCTATCTATAAGTTAGTAATAAATGTCCTTGTAACACATACCGTCGTACAATAATTCTACAAGAAGTCAATATCAAGGTACCACGACGAAACTTCGTGGCTTTTAAAGTAACATAAAGAAGTCACTGTCTGCGGGCAACCACATTCTACCACGAATTAAACTCGTGGGAAAATAGGAAATATAAAAGAACACTATCTACAGGCAACGACATGCTACCACGATTGGTCTCGTTGGTAGATAGGAATATAATAACTCAATGTCTGCGGGCAATGACATGCTACCACGACTGGTCTCGTGGGCAGACAGGAATATAATGACTTAATGTATGCGGGCAATGACATGCTACCACGACTAGTCTCATGGGTAGACAGAGTATATAGCTATCTAGCTATTGACTACACACAACAACATGCTACCATATACTGATCTCATGGGCAGTTGATTATCCTAGTGTGTTAAGTCTAAGGTTCCAACATATCTATCATAAAATGCCTATCAAGGCCAGTAAAAATATAATCAATCTACTAATATCATATATTCTCTCAAAGTCATTCTAATCCCTACATTTTCATCTAAGGGGTAATATCATCCTAACTATACTATCTCTAGTAGTCCAATCATGGTATCAAATAAAACTATAAATAGATAAACACATCTTAGTAATATTAACTAAAACAATAAATATCCACATGCTAATGAAGATAAAGCATCCTAGAAAAACAAGTAGAGCATAAAAAGGTCAAGCAAAATATAAGGTTAAGCAATACTAGAAAAAACATAGAGTGGAAAGATAATGTATTATAACTAAACTGCATAAATAAAATAATCATACACTAAGCTCAAAAATCTAAAGAGGGCCAAAGAAGAAACTACCCACCTTTGACTGCAAAAATGTCTTCTCAATCCAAAGATGTGCTTTAACTTCCAACTCTGTTATAATTAACCCATTATTAACTCAATTATCAATTAATCTCCAAATTGATTATCTAATCAACTGTGAGTCTTAAATTAACCCTTAATCTATTATTTCCTTATTCCATTAATTGAGAAAAATATTAACTTATCAATTTTCCAACCTGCTTAATTGGATTAATTATTTAATCAATCCAATTAACAAATAAATCATAACTCCATTCTGTTAACTTTATTAATTAATTACACTCATCTAATTAATTTAAATTTCAAATCCAAATGGTCTAAATTAATCAATTTAACCCTTTAATTACTTGATTAAATTTCATAGCTAAGTTAATTAAACTATAGCAGTTGGATTAATTATACTAATTTAATTTAATGAATTCAATTAACAGATAAAAAAAAAGAGAACGAATTACTGAATTAAACCCATAAATCAGATTAATCTAAACATATTCAATTAACATAATTAATTAATTATACTAACCTAATTAATTAATTATTGAATAATTCCGAATTTAGTTGATTAATCAGATTAATTATATTAATCAAATTAATTAATCCAATTAACAGATTAATTAGAACCTAATTATCTAATTAACTCCAAATCAAATTTAGTTAACTTAACTAATTAAATAAAGTATACTAATCCAATTAATTAATGTACCGATTAATCCCACATCAATTAACTTCATTATTAATTAATTATATTAATTAATTAACCAAATTTCAAATCTAATTAATCCATTAAACAAATAAAAAAATCATATCTCATTAACAGATTAATAAAATCTAATTAATTTCAAAATCCTATCATAATCCGAGTAAGTTAATTTATAGGTTAATTAATCTAAATCAATTATTTAATCAAACGTAGATTAATCAACTTAATTAATCTAGATTAATTAGAGAGATTAATTACCTAATCTAATAGATCGATTTAACCACATACCTATGGCGCCGAATTCCGGCACTGTCGACGTCGGTGGTCGACGATTTCCGTCAGTGTCCTGGCGGAGGACAACGGAGAACCCTCTGGAGGTGGCGATGGTGCGTGCGATGGCGCGGTGAAAGCGACGCGACGGTACGGTGGCAACGACGCGACGGTGCGGTGGCAGTGGGATCAGCAGAGGTGGCCGGCAGGGGAAGGCGGCAGGTGAAGGCAGCGGCTCGAAAAGAGTTTCGTGATTCCTAGTAACCTAGGTTTATTATTTGTCCTGGATTCCTACCGCCAGCACCGTGGCCATTGGCGACCGTGATTGGCTAGATTCCGACTGTGATTCGGCCGAAAATCCAGCCAATCACAATAGCTAGCAGCTACAGAATTGGCGGCGATTCCAACCGATTTCAACAACGATCAATGACACTGGTATCCCTTTAGGATTTAGAGATTGATGTACAGTGTTATTATAATTGATGCTGAAAAAAAAAAAATCACTGATCGCTGAAAATAATCACAGTGCACGCAGGGGACGGACGCACAGCAGATCAAATCTCGCTCTTTACATATTTGTTTGTTGACTCGATTAGCGCAGTCTATTTATGACGTAATCTAAACCCTGTGGATCAAGCCCGAGTTCGTGGGACGCCTGCTGCCTTTCTTCGTCGCGGAAGCGAAGCACGGAGTGCGACCCGCTTCGGCCCGATGGAAGAGTCCGTTCCCCTCCCAGGCCTTGCCGCCGGAGAAGCACTCCCTCCCTCCCCCTCATACCAAAACCCTGACTCCACCCGCAACCCTCCACATCTCCCTTCTACTTCTCGATGCTCGGCGGCGCCACCATGGGAGGCGATGACCCGAGCTTGGCTCGCCTCGCTCCCGATTGACCACTACCCTTCGGCGTCCGAGATCGACGGCTTCATCGACGCCAATTCCGCCTCTTTTGCGGTCGACATCCAGCTCCTAAACCGTTCCCAGCTTCGCCGCTGGATTCTCTCCTTCCACGACGCTTCCTCGGGTTTAAATCAGGCACTGGAATCCATAAACATAATTCTTCACGAAAGCTTGCGACTTTCTTCGATCACTCAAAGCTAAGTGCCCTTGTAGGTCGCTGTGAGTGATCTGGCGGAGTTTCCGTACAGATTCCAACGCACCGATCTGTGGAAGCCTGCGTATAGATGGCTGGAAGCGTTGGACAGAGATGAGCTGGTTACCGCAAAAGAGATATCGGAATGGTTGGCAGCGAATCCAGAGGTCGCGGAGAGGTTGGTTACCAAGCATTCTCGCTACCATACGATGCATTACATACAGAGAATGCATTTGAAGTTGCTCAAGAAAAAAGGAAAATTGCCAAAGGTATTGAATTCAACAACTTAATGTAGTTAAAGGTTCCTCTATAATTTTTGTTTATTTTTCCAACTCCCAGAGCAAATGTGATTATTGAATGTTGCACTAATATTTGTTCACATTCTATATCCGTTGGTAATGTAGCTGTTTTCTTCAACAAAAATACAGATAATCACCTCCATGGGTGCAGGTCTTATGGTATTACAAGCAAGCTTAAAATAAGGTTCGGAGTCTTAATCTCCAACCGAAATGGTACAAATTTAGGTACCCTACTGCAGTGATAATCAGTGCTCAAATTA
The DNA here is from genome assembly GCA_037177395.1 of Alpinia galanga. NCBI lineage: Eukaryota > Viridiplantae > Streptophyta > Magnoliopsida > Zingiberales > Zingiberaceae > Alpinia > Alpinia galanga. The sequence continues at coordinate 12,546 of JBAMHZ010109962.1, read as the reverse complement.
GTTTTAATCTATAATCTCCTTTTACTTAGCTTGTTTACCTCCAAATATAAACTTATAGCAATTATGAAATCAATCAAATTTAAATTTTAGAACAACAAATTACAAAAATATAACAAGGATTTTGTTTAATGATTTTACCTTTCTTGTACTGAAATGAGTTGGAGAATTGCTTCTTGTAACATTCTGCTAAAATTCATTACATAAATTTTCAAGTCATTAAAGAATATTGCTAAGACATTTCATATTGGAATTAGTTTCGCTACATGTCACAATAACTATGTCTATGGGTAACCACTGAGAGACGGACTTGGACTAACATAATTTTTCTAATGTTTTGCTACACTTTTCTATTTCCATTTCCTGATTTTCATTTTCCATATTTTTCTGTAGTGTTTTTTTTTCTTGTTTGTGGGGGAATATCAAGTATTTCTGTGTGAAAAAATAATTTTTAGCATATAAAGTTGTCACTAAGTTGATGACAATCATTTTTTCCTTTTCTTTTTAAACTTTTCATTTTGATTTCCAAATTCCTTTTTTTTTTCTTGAAATGAAAACTAGAAAGAGAAAACTGGATATTGTCTTCATTAACACCTAATTTAAATCTGGTCCTTTCTAAGAATCTGTGTTCTCTTTATATTCTTTTTATGCAATTACGTTTTTTTTATAAACTGTCTTCTCTAAAACATTAGAAACCCGATTGATTTTTAGTATACTTGTATAAGGATAGTCTTTGTTTTCATGGGAACAGGGCTTACAACTCTCAGTTGCAAAGGCCTCATCGAAGTCTGCAAATAATGGGGTGACAAGTCAAGAAATTGTTCTTCCAGGTTTGGCTTTAACTTTCTTTGTAGACATATCTCCTTATTCCACTGTAGTTGTACATGCATATGCAATTTATTAGGAGATTTGCACTGGATCTATTTAGAGCTTTGTCAGTGGAAGGGCGAGTAAGTTGAAGAATGGATGATGAATGATTGGATAAATGGGGATTAATTTATCCATTTGCACGTTCATTTGAGTGGACATGTGTATGAAATGACCAATCTATTCATCCATCCTTTACCTATTTAGTTCGAAGAATAGATGGAAGGATGAATAACTAACAGTGAAAAAAGAGATAATAATACCCTTTTCTTTATAACTATTATTATATTTTTTCTCCCATTCCTTCATAATGACTTTTGCACAACAATTTATGAAATGAACAATTGCAATTAACCAATGTAAATAAGATGTTATTTTTTTCTTTGTAGAATATTAGCCATGGTGATTAATTAATGTATTTTTTTCTTACATGTATTGCTTTGCCTATTGAGGTGCTATGAATTGTGTTGCGAGAGTTGATTCACGATGGCGTGATGCTTAGCAACGTTGGTGAACGTGGACTATGTCTTGTGGGTGGCTAATAACGTTTGTGTTGCAGCCAACCGACGTCAATGCTATACACAGTGGATGGCTTTGATGTTGTGGGAGGCGAATGTTGGTGCTATGGTACACGGGCGACAAATGTCATTTATGCTTGTGAGTGGCGGATGCAATGATGCATGTGACAAACGACGTTGCTATAGGTTACAAATGACACTGTCATGGGATGTCAGTGTTGCAACAGTGAACATTGGTGCTACTTTGATGAAGGCAATGTTGGCGCATTTGAGATAATGCACGAGGGAACTCCTCACGAATTTACAACAGTAATGCATGAGGGAATTCCACAACAAATATGTGGTTAATTGTTTATAAAGTGAATAATTAATTTAGTAATTAACTAATTGTTCACATTCACTCCACCTTTTGCACACCCAATTTGGGTGGGCAAAAAATGAAGTGTAAATCAGAATCTTTATCCCCTCAGCTTATCCTTTTTTATTGATCCATCCTTCCATTTGAACAACCAAACAAATGAATATATGAACCCATCCTTCAACTTATCCATTCAAACAAATAGGCTCTAGATTTACTGGTATTTTACTGAAAATAAAAGATCTGCGAAAGTGCTATTTAATAAATTTACTCAATTTAATCCTAATAATTAGTGTGATAAATTTGCTATATATCTCAGTTGTTTATTTGCAAATAATTATGAACTATCTCTCAACCTTTGCTACTCACCAACATCTGCGCTAAACATAAGAATGTTAAATTCCTGAACCCTCTTAAAAAGTTCCAACACTATGGGTTTCTTTGTCAGTTGGAATTTCTGATGTGTGGTTACTCCATGATAACTAGCTGAAGTGATGAAGTCCATTCTTAAGCACTAGATAATGGAGCATTATGAGAATTTGTTTTTCACAATATTATCTTGATAACTAATACTTTATTACTTATTTCTTGCATTTTGCTGTGTAGTAAAGGAAAGTGATCTATCAGAATAATTCACATCTGACACTTGTCTCTTCACCTTTATTTTCTTTTTCAGGTAAATTTTTGAACTATCCAATAAGGAAAGACAAAATGGTACTGCACAATAATAAAGAAGCTTTTCTTCGATATGAACTGTAAGTGACCATCTATTCTCAATAACCAATCATATTGTGGCTCTTTCCTTAAATAACCTTTTTGATATTTTCAGTTTAACGGATTTGCAGAACCAGCTAACAAGCGTTCTGTTGAAACAAAAACAAGCAACTGACTCGAAGGAGTTTCAATCTTCTTTTTGTGTCAAACAAAAGCCTGAAAATGTTACTACTCAGCCATCTGACATAGGCAAAAAAGATGCTTGTAGCCAGATTTTTCCTGGAGATGCATTTCTCCCTCATGGCATGGTGAACGTTCATATAATGCAAGTGTCAAAACCTACGGCACTATCTGAAATGATGAGTGGGCGAAAAAGGAAGCGGAACCCTGTCATTGTGACTCCTGCTTGGTGTTACAGTGAAGCATCATCTGGTATATTCCTTACATTCTGTGGGCTTATCAGCTTGAGCTTATTGCTTCCCAACTGAACATGTTTATCGTCTTACACGATAAACTGTTTTATAGTTGGTTGACCTGCAATTTGTGCTTGAAATAATGACAAATAGTTTATATATTCATCCTGTGTAGGTGTAAATCATATGCAAACATTTTCAAGATGGACTAGTATGCTTCACCCATTTTGTGGTATTGGGAGAAGGAGAAAATAATATAATCCAACTATGATGGATGCTAGAATGCACTTTTTATAATCTAGTAATACATGCCATGAATCAAAATACTCAATGTTGGACACAGCAAGATATCTATTACCAGATTAGTAGACTAAAACATCTCATGAACAAGGGCAAAGGGAGACAAGCTTCACACTAGGGCTATGTTACTTGGAGGACTCAAGATTGAGCAGAAAGGAAGGGGAGAAGAGGAGGAGAGGGAGAGAATTGCAGCGGAGAGGAGAGATAAAATCATATTCACTTGAACAAGGGAATGAGTTGGAATGATACATTCTGTTCACACCCTCTTCTCTTACCTCCTTAGTCCTTCCATCCCAAGTTGGGAAAGTGGCAAAACTGGCAATGGCAATGATGGTGTGCAGTTGAGATGCCTGGTGATTGTAGGCAGTAATGTTCGACAACTGGTGGCTTATAATGGCAGCTAACAGTGTTTGTTGAAGAAATAGCATAATGGTTTTAACTGCTTTCTTCCCTTTTCACCTTTAATCTGTTTGATTTTGAATGGACCAAGTTTTGTAGAAAACAAAGGTCAAGGGATCCCTCCTTAGTTGTCTTCTTTTTGTCCATCCTCTTAAGTAAATAAGATTTTATACCCCCACCCCTGGCACACACCTACCCACTCATCCATACATCAAATTTTAGATTGAAGAGTAAGAAAAGGAGGAGAAGAGGAAGAGTAAACAACAATAACAACAACAACAACCAAATCTTATCCCACTAGGTGGGATCAACTATATGTATCCCGTGACCTCTGGGTTACAAAGCAGCAATTTTACCGTTGCGCCAAGTCTCCCCTTCTATTATATCATCATACATTTAAATAAATTTTATCTTATTTTATTGTTGCTAACCAAATTTTTTAGTTTTCCTCTTCCACGTTTGATGTGTGTATTTGTCATAGTTTCACATCGCCTAACTGGAGCATTATTGGTCATCTAAGTACATGTTCGTGCCAATTTAAGTGTGTTTCTTGGAGTTTTCCTTTAATGGATGCAATTTCAACTTTCTCCCGGTATTAATGTTCATCATTAATTGTTGATACCCAATGCCCCCCTCCCCCTTCCTCCATTTTGGATCCCTGTGCTCCAAGTAAACACAACCTAAGAAAAAGGGAACCCAATAATGCTTACATAATTCACAAGTGTTATATTGAATACTAAGAACATGTCTCAATTATAAAAGAGGCATCATCTAGACATCCACTGAGGAAAGTGGTGACCAAGTTGATAGTGCCACTAGGAAGGTGTGATGATTTCAACTTGAAAAGCAATAAAGTAAGAGTGCAAGTCTTTCCTCATATACCATACTACAATTCTCACTACTGTCATGTTGGTGCTGATCTTCAAAGATACCAAGGGTAACAAAAAGGTTATCAACAATCATAGAATGCTCTCATTTGTAATTAATTCTTGTGTTTTGTTATTTCAATATGATTTTGATTTTTTTTTTCACTCTTCTTGTCAATATATCACAATATTTATTCTAGTTCAATTGTTATCCTTGATTCATGATTGGGTTTCAAATGTCCTTACTTACAGATACATCTGAAATTGATCGACTATCCAATTCACATTTTGAAGAAGGTTCACATTTTGAAGAAGGAACAACCAATATTTGGAAAGGGGATATATATTCTTTGTTCTCACAAAGTTCTTTCCGAAAGCAAAACATTCTCAAGTGTTTACAGGGGCGTGAACAAGGTTTTAGCTGGAGATCTGCTCATCCTCTAGGTGGTTGCCCAGGAAGAAACCAAGAAAAATGGATTCCATTTCTTGAAGGTAGGGCTCTTGATCATTTTCTTACAGTCGAACCCTTTTTTTCCTTCACTATGTTTATACCTGTTGCCAGCAATGACTAGAATCTTATTAGTTTCCTTTCCATATAATAGATTTTCATGCTTATTTAGACCATAACTTCTCTACACCATAAACAAGCTAGCCAGTATGCGGGGTGTAGGCTAACTGGGGTTTTCCCCCTAAGCTATCTGTACATAAAGCACTAGTAACCTGCTAGTTTGGTTGTGTTCTACCTTCCAGTTGTAAGGTAGACTGGCGAGGCAAACTGGTGATATGTACTTTATTGGATCAAATGGCTGAGAGGGAGTATTGTCAAGTGAATTTGTTGTGGATTATAGTCTATGGCTTGTGTAAATTATTTAACCTTTAAGCTATTGGTTGCTTATCTTATTATTTATTAAAATTTTCTAAACTCTTAATTTTAAAATGATGTTGTGCCCCTTTTAAAAACATATATGGACTTTTTCCTCTTGGATGGAAAGGTTGGAGATCTCTTGGTAAACAGTTTGAAGGGCCTGCTGCATGGCTTACCCGTAGAAGCTATTCATCATGGGTTCCTACATGGAGTGCTTATACATCAAGTGTGGCTGTTGCGCAACCTATTGGCAGGGTACTTACTCATATTTGAACACACAAGTATGATAATTTAATTTGTGAAATAACTTGAAAAATGCTTGCATCTTTTTTTTTTCTTCCCGTTTTTGACTTATTTTTTCTCTTATTTCTTCCCGTAACTTACATAAATCTGATGCCCCAATTTGTCTAGGTCATTTATTTTTCTGATTCTTTATTCGACGGCCAGCAGCATGTAGTAATCAATGCGCCATGCTGTTACTGCTCATCTGTATGTTGGTTTCTCCATTTGTGAAGTGATTAGGTGCCATGGAACCGTGAAACAAACTCCATGTTGCTTGAAATAGCAATTGTATGACTACCCTTTATATTTGATGGAGCAGGCCAATGGTGTTGTGGAGCCCTTTAAGAAAGGAGACTCAACGAATTGATATATAAATTAGGAGGGATTGATCTTGGTTAGTTTCGTATTGATAGGAACACCACAATCTGAAACTGGATCTTGTTTTCCTTGTCCTGTTCGAAAAGAATTGGTCTGATGGTGCAACTGTTTTGTGGGGTTCCCTTGATGTGCTCGTGACACCACGGGCTATCCTCAGTAAAATTTGAAGGTGGAGGACAGTCATTCACCCTAGAAAATCATTTGAGTATTTATGCTTGTGTCTGTGTGCACAATTTATCGCTATGTATTTGTACTGATATCGGTATCATAATAATTAATTTTTTTAAAGGAAAACCTAGCTATTAATGTCTACCTGGCTTTTACTAGTTGTTTTTTCTTTCAAATTCATACACAAGAAAACCTCCAAGATATTATTGCTGGAAAATAACTTGGTTTAATTAAGTTTTGTGATACATAAAATACTATATTGCTTATTTATGCAATAGTGAAATACTACTATCAGTCTATGAACAACAGGAAAAGTAATTTATCAACTTAGTTAATTCTTAAGTTACTTCTTGATTAAAGGAATCCACTTTTTTTTTTTTGGCTGATATTGGACTCTAATTACTGAATCATTGATTTGGTGAGGTTGATTAACTGTCATTTATTTCAATTTATTTGTGAAATTTTTCACTGAATTGATATGTGGGCAAATGTATAATTAATTCACGGTTAGTCTTCTAGCTGTTTGGGTAGAAAATTTTTATTTTGAGTAGTAACTTTTTGTATAATGCTATCTGTGTTTTCTCCAGATGAAAACACCTGAAAATTTATCTTTTGTAGTTTATCTACTTATTAAATTTGATTTACCCCCTATTTTTCCATTCTATTTATCAAGGCTTAAACCATTGAATACATAAGCGGAGGTCGTTGTATATGACTATATGCTATGCCTGTTATTGAAAAAAATTAGTAGTAACCTTTCGTATAATGCCATCTGTGTTTTCTCCTAATGAAAACACCTGAAAAAAAATATCTTTTGTAGTTAATTTACTTATTGAATTTGATTCTTCCACACCTTTTCAACCAAGGCTTAAACCATTGAACACTTAAGCAGAGATTGTTGTATATGACTATATGCTATGCATGTTTCTGAAAAAACTTGATCGTATCATGATCTAAAATATTGTTTTGAGTACTAGTTCTACTGAATGATCAGAAGGGTACTGACTTGATGGTAACCTTATCCTTGATCCTCTACTTCAATTCTTCTTTCCTCTTGTCCTACTACTCCCTTTGTGGTGCCCTCTCTCTTATCTTTTTTTATTACATGACCCAATGTGGTTCGACCCTTATTTGGGACCCCCATAATGGCGGGAGCTTCATATACTGGGCTCTTCTTTTTTCTCATATTCTCCCTTTTGCATTATCTCCTCTCTTTTTCTTTCTTAATATTCCACTTTTGCTGGGCCTAGACATGAGGACATGATCTCTGTTTGTTGGCACTTGGTGGCTGGTCTTTGGTACATTACATTCTATGTTGTGCATCAAGTATGACAACTTCAATGAATTGCAATAACTCCCTTGTACTTTTGCTGAATTGTAAACGAACTTTTTGAATTACAAATGGCATGAATAACTCCTGAATATGGCTAGTCAGCAAAGCAAAATTTCCTTACTATTTGGGTTCAGCACATGCAATCAAAACACGTTTCTAGTTTCAACTAGCTCTTTTTTAGAGATTGTGGCCTTCTTGTCCCTTCTATGAGAAATGATCCACACCCACTGAACTTAATCTCACTTGGTGATCTTTGACTAAGCTTGGATCATCATAGATGGAGCTTCAACCATTCTCAGATAAGCTCCAAAGGTTGTTGAGTAGGAAAAAGAAATTAAATTAATATCTATATTGTTTATTGGAGTCATTTGACAAACAAAAAAGTCTTTTAGTTGATTATATACTTGAATGATACTGTACAATTTTGACATTTGAAGGATCTTATTACAGTTTGATGGAAAAAATATTTGAGATTAGTAGTAAACCATTAGAACAAGGAAAGTTTTGTGAAACTTTCATCAACATGAATTGAGCGGTGTGCAGATTCTCTATTGGCATGTGCAAAGCATCTTGATCCACTTGAGAGGAATTTCAACCATTTAGATATTAGTTGAAAATATAGATATTTCTATGTTGCTTCAAGTACTTTAAAGTCTGCACCAATGCCTGGTCCGGTCCTTTCATTTGTAAGACTGTTTAGTTGTTATTATTTTCACAAATAGCTGGTAAAGCTGCTTTATCTTGTTAAGGAAGAAAAACAAATGCTGCTAAGAGCATGTTTTTTAATTTTCAACTATGGACTGAGCTTTTCTTAGTACCCTTTTAACTGTTTAACATTGACTTTGTTATGAAAGCTAATCTTTATGATCTCACATCTAAAAATCTGGGATTTATTGTTGCCAATTATTGCTTGAATGCGGATCTGTGTTGTTATTGCCAGATTTATATAAAGCCATGCAATGACGGAGACAGGCAGCACATTTTAGTCCCACATTGCTAAATCTCCAAAGAGGATAGGTTCTTACATTTGCAGAGTCAGCCTCACCCATTAGTTATTTGTGATGTATGATCCTCCTGCATCATCCTTTTTTAAATGGATGATCCTCCTGAACCATAATGGTATCAGTGCTTGGAGGGGCTGTAGTGAGGAATAGTTAAGTCTGAAAGGATGAGCTGGGTGCAACCCTAGGATGGGCTATGTTTTGAGCAAGAAGAATTATGTCGGCTTATTTTTATGGTTCATTCCGTTTGTTACTGAGGCAGGCACAACCCCTTTTACCCCACATTGCTAGACACGGAGAGGGAGGCAGACATGACATTTTTGTCCCATGTTGTTAGGACCCAGAGGAAAAAGGTCCTTGTATGTGGAAGAGAGCCTTGCACAACTTGGTTACCCATTAAAAGGGCAGTCCGGTGCATGAAGCTCCCGCCATGTGAAATTCTGGGGAAGAATCTATTGTACATAGCCTTCCCTTGTTTTTTACAAGAGACTATTTTCAGGACTCGAACCTGTGACCTCTAGGTCACAAGGCAACAATTTGGTTACCCATTGATTGTTGGAATTTATGCATCATTGGTTCTGGAATATTCTTAAGTTGATTAGATGCTTTTGCTATGATTATGAAAATGTTTGGTCTCTTTACTTTAGTAATTTCAAAAAACTATTTCCCTGTGATTAAACTTAATTTATATTTATACAGTTTCTCGCATGACCTTCAAAACTTAATTATGGTTCTTGATTTCAGATTTCACCTAGAAGGTGTGTCAACCAGTCCAATCTCCTCTCTCACCAGTTCCACTTGACTTTCCTCAAATTTTCTTGTATTTGTCTTATTTTCTACATCTCCCCTTGAAATACTACATGATGTCACATCATAAAATTTAGGATTTATTCTGGAGTGTTTTTAAGTATGTTACTTTGTTGTTTTATCTATTAACTTTGCTGATGTCAAGAAGTTTGTTATTTGGGATCTGAACAAAATTTTCACTGTTTTTTAGCAAGGAGTTCAAAAGGTTCTTAATGTCAGATTTCACCCAGATGGACTGCCTCAACTGGTCTGTAGTTCGAATCAGGTTAGTGTTCTTTACTTTATATATTTGGGATGCTTGTAAGTGCAAGTTTGTTGACTGTGTTAAGTTCATAGTTATTTTGTCCTACCCTGTATTCTTTAGTTGTTTGTTTATTGGTTTTTATTATTACTTTTAGATTAGTTCCATGTATCAAACTTAATTGTTTATTTTTTGCTTTTCCTGATTTGTGCCACAGGCTCCTAATGAATTACTACTCTATAATCTTCTTTCTGGAAAGGCAGCTCAACTTAATGGTCACAATTGTCGGGTATTATGTGATTCTATTTGCTAAAATTATTTTGATTTTCTTTGTATTATATAAGTGCAGATAGGGTCCTTTTGTTCAATAGCTTAAGGTTTTGGGATAAGGCTTTGCCCAGATATAAGAGTAGGAGCTCCAATATTGGAATTTTGAATTAAAAAAGGAATCCAGTCAACTGTTAAGGCAATTAGACTTAGCAGCATAATAACCACTTGTTAGTGCCATGTGATTCTGTTTTGCTTTAAGTAATATTCCATTCCTTGTGTTTATAAGTTAAAGAGTACAGAATTCTAGATTAACATATTTTGCCACAGTTAAAAATTAATATAAATATGAGGGTTGGAGTTCTGTGTTCGAATCCTACTAATGTTTATATTTAAAAAATACACATTGCTAGTTAAATCAGTGCATCTGTTGTGTTTGACCATCAAGCTTCTTTATACTTCTAATTTCAGCTTAACTGATAGTAACAACTTGTAATACTAACTTCTAGGAATATATTATTATCATTATTGGTGGTGCTTTCTTGCAATATTTTGATTGCTAGAGATATAACTAATTTGTCATGGGTTATTGTTGTTTACAGATCCAAGCTGTTGAATTTGCAGCAAGGGGTGCTAGCATAGTTTCATGTAGTTCCAACTTTTTGAAGGTGAAATAACTGTCCGTGATTGATGTATGAATATATTTACCGCCCATTACAGATGTATTTCAATTTTTTGAAAATTTAAATTGCAAATTAGGTATGGGACTGTACAACTGGGTCTTGTCTCTTTAACTTGGGGTCGGTGGATGGTGATCCATCATCAGTTGGGCACAAGGAAAAAATCATTGCTATGACAGTCAATCGCTGGCAGTCGTGTATGGAACTCATATTTTCATGCCTTACTTTTCTAAATTGCATTTAATTGTTTACAATCCATGTCTTATGACATACTGCTTTTTCATTCATCTCTTGACGACCAGTCATGGTCTTATAGATTATACCAATTGTGACTTATTGATCAATTAGAAAGACCAAGAAAACACTAGAGTTCTAATGAAGTAGCCAAAATTTTGATAGCCCATTTATTGTTTATTTTCCTTATCCTTGAGTTAAAATAAAACAACATCTCAAATGACAAAAAACCTGGCAATACAAGCCCCATCAGGTTTACCGATTTTGGACAGCACCAACTTACTAAGATTTTACAAAATTAATAATTATAGTTACAATGTTCTAATTGAAGGGGAGGTTTGACACAACAATAAAGTTGGTGTGTGACTTAGAAGTTACGAGTTTGAGTTGCAAAAATAACATTGCAATGTAGGGTAAGGCTGTACAATTGATCTTCCCCGGGATCCTATATTGGCGGGAGCTTCGTGCACCAGTTGCTATTTTGCAATCTTCTAATTGGCTGTTTACGACGACTTACTGGATCACCAATCCCTTAAATTAGGTTAATTATACTTGAACTTCCAACTATAGAATTTCATTCTTGGCTGACCCAAAGAGCACACCTTACTTGAGTATTGTCTACTTCTAAGTGTAGCATATCTCTTGTGAACTCCTTTACTTGTTTCTCTTGGGGTTTTTGAACCACTAAACTAAGGTCCTTGTTCATTTGGCTAAAAGCCTTTAAGTTAGTCAATGTACTAGACGATGATAAATTAACAGTAATGCAAAGCATAATATTGATTGTGAGAGAGTTTGGTCTTATTGAATTTGTAGTGTAATTCCAATTACATATATCCTAGAATTCTTGTGAAATTCAATGATTATTTGAGTGATTGTAAGAAGGCTCAATAAATTAAAGTTTATTTTATTTTATATCTAAAAAGCTAAGGTGGTAATAATCTCTTGCAAACTTCTATTTAATGATATTATATGTTTGAAAGGTTAACATTCTCGTCTTGAATTTTGATGGTTTGCACTGATGAGATGGTTTTGGTGCATGCCAACATTCCTTGTGAAGCTACAAGTTATTAACCAGCATTGACTTGAGGAGAGGGAGGAATAGAAGTGAAGAGGAAGAAGAGAAGGGAGAGGATAGAAGATATGAGAAAGACAAAGGAGAAGAGAAGGAAGATCACTTCTTTCATTTATCTTATTGAGGTCTCCTCCATGCCTATTTCCTGTTTTTTGATAGTTTTAATAGCTTGCTAGTCCTTTAATTTTTGTTATACACGCGATGCAATCCAAAGAAGTTGTTAAACTGTGGTTGGAGTCAATGCAAAGGAGTAGATATTGTGGATTCAAACTGCTTATTAAGTCTAGTACATACTTGGAGGGAAGAAAAGAGTGTCGAGTCATGGAATTGAATAACTTGCTTGCATTTCATGACATCATCTGTCCATGACCTTCCCTGAGCGTGACAAGAAGGAATGCAATTTTGTAAAGACTGATGATCTGGTTCCAACCTGAGTGGAAATTAGCAGTTGAATTGAATTGAAAAGTGACTAGCTGCACAATATAAGGTCCCCATGTTATAGCTATTTCCCAATAAGGAATACATCACTATCCTTGCAAGTAATTCAGAGGATAAAATGTCAAAACAGTTGTAATGTTGTTATTCCTCAACTGAATAATGATCCTTTTTTAAGGATGAAGAGCTCGTTTCCATAGGCCAACTACTTGTACAAATTAATGCATTTAGTGGATTCAACTTAGAACAATACAAGAATCATGTCATTTGGCATTCCGTTAATTTACTTGATTGTTCCTAGTAACATGTTGAACTCCTAATTAATCCCAATAGCAGACATTGGTGAGTTTG